>JALMQS010000128.1:43743302-43763799 GCA_024734495.1 Forficula auricularia | reverse complement strand
AATTTTGGCGGTTATTTTTTGCATGTTTAGATTTCTGGGGTCACACTGATTATGTATACAAAATTTGGTTGAGTTTGCTCAAATAGCCTAGATTTTTTATTTTTAACCCCCCCTCCACCCCCTTAATTTTGCGTCGATATACACCAAAATCTAATCAGATCTTTATCTCAATGGGCCAAAACTACGTGTGAAATTTGGTTTTGATATTCACACTAGTTTTTGAGCTAGCTCGTCCACAAAAATTTAGTAACGCACAGACTAACGGACACCCAACCAGACAACCGGACAGACTAACTAAAAGACATTTTGACAAAATAATTATTATCTCGAAAAATATAATTTTTTTGATGTTGACTTAGTTGAGCTTTTTTGTAGAGCGAAATGCCCCATGGTTTTGCTCAATTTTTTAATCAAAATAGTTTCAGCCGTTTTTGGGATATTTCGAAAAAAAGAAGGAAAAAAAACACTTTTTTCATGCACGATTACAATATTTGACCATACCCTGTATGGAAAAGTAAAAATAGTGATATATTATTTTTTTTTTATATATTTACTTTTATTTATTTATTTTTATTTATCTATACATATTGTATATTTGAAATGTTAGTTTTAAAACGAAATATTTTTCTAAACATTTTACGAATTCCTTTTAAATGTATAACAACACACAGAGTGAGAATAAATTTCTCTGCCTTTTTTTTATGCATTTGCCAATTGACCTAGATCTTTCGATGCAGGTCAACTTCCCTTGATACCAACAAGCGTTGGGAATCATTTACCAATTGAATTGAAATTTAATATTCGGCTTAAAATTCCTTTTTAGAATATTTAGTTCAATTTTTCATCATGCCGTCACAAAAGTTGGAAGTATCATTTCACTTTTGGAGTTGTCCGATTTAATTAGGAAATCTCTGTCTCACTCTTTCCACGATTTAATGATGGTCTATTCTGATTTATGATCACAGAGATTATTTTAATCATTTTTCGTTTTTGAAATCCAGAGAATGTCAATAAGCTAGAAAGAGGTGAGGGATATTGAAAAGAATTCCGATAAATTAACTAGCTAGAGCTAAAATTTAGCTTTCAACTTCAAAATAAAAAAATAAAATAAAAGTTGTTCCGCTTGCAATTGCATTTACAAGAGCCTAAGTGGAAGTATTACTAACTTTTAAGGAGTTAGGTGTTGGTTCTAGGTGAGACATTTTAATATAATAATAAAACTTGAGCAAGTTTTATTATTATGGATGTATTATATTTTTTGAGGTCTTCCTCCTTTGAGAGTATTTATTGCAAAAAGATAAGATTTACATTAATTTCTTAGTTATATTTTATTATTGTTATCATTTCCGTCCATAATGTGTATTGATTTGAAAGTTTATAGTGAGAAATAAGGACAAGTTTTTTGTGTGATTTTTATTTTTATTTTTCAACCAACGTTTTGTCGACATTGCAAACTTCTTTAAATAGTTATATCACAGATTCGTCTAAGCTACATTATTTTCTTTTATCTCCGTTGCCATTAAAGACCATCAGAAGCTTCAACTTAAACAATATTGGCCACATTCACATAAACAATTTTCCTTTTCTTTTTTTACTAACAATTATATTAGATAAACAGTCTTAGCAATAACATATTATTAATATGTTTTAAGACTGTGTTGTCTGATTCGATTTATGTTATTTCTAAGTATGTTTATATAATATAATTGTTAGTAAAAAAATAAAATAAAAATTGTTTATGTGAAAGTGCCAAATTTTTTGAAGTTTAAGTTTCTGATGGTCTTCAATGGTAACGGAAATAAAAGAAAATAATGTACTTTAGACGAATGTGTGATGTATCTATTTGAAGCCCTGAAGAAGTCGGCAAAGTCGACAAAACGTTGATTGAAAAATAAAAATAAAAATCCCACAAAAAAACGTGTCCTTATTTCCCATTATAAACCTTCAAAAGTTATAAATTATTAATATTTAGGGAAAGCGGTATTGGTTTATAGTGAAAGATATTAAACACAGGACTTAACAAAACTCCTGTGTTATATATTATGTGGATGAACTACCTTTGTTTTGAGACTATAACTCACCATTGGTCCTTTGTTTTATAGCACAAGCACAAATTTATTATTCATCTAAAATCAAATATTCGACCTTAAAATTTTCATTTGGTCGAAAGACACGATTGAAAATATTTCATCACGGTCGAAATATTCGAATTAACTCATAAATGTGTTAATCTCTATGACTTAGAAGGAGCAATGCAAAACAAAGTCAATCGAATTTTTTGAATTTCACATGTTTGAGTGTTATTAAAAATAAAAAAAATATATTAAAAGTTCATAATTCCTGTAGGGTAGATATGCCGTAGGTTTTATGACCAATTCGGTTGCATAAGCAACAGGGGCTTCCGCCAGTAGCTAGGCAAGACTTAAATAAGTTAGCCGGTTAATGTTTAAATATTTTTACGTTAAAATGGTACTTAGATATGAAAGATATTAATTTGCCGATGGTAATAGATTCAAATTTACTAGAAAATCATAAGATGGTGTCATCTATTAAATCCTATGGAATGGAATATTTTAAATTATATGTCAGAGGGGTTGTTTTTCACCCCCTCGGAAATCGAACCCGAGTACCAGTAACAGTAATCTGGGGGATGCGAACCTCTCTGACATATGTAAACGCGTAAAATATTTTACTCAAAGATTGTTATCTTAATTTGTAAAATTTCGCGATATAGTGATTCTAAATTTAAACAATTTTTTTTTTCAGGTACTTAGATAGTTTTGAAAAATAATGTTTTTTTAATTATATTAATGCATCTTTCTGGTAAAACACCTATAATTAAGGAGTGACTGTCGCATCCTCAAAAGAAGAGTAAAAAATTTCAGGGGTTGGAAAGGAGTCATAGGTATTTGAGTCTGTGAGCGAAAAAGATAAAGGCTAGGAAGCAAGTTCCAGTTTATAGAAGTCATAGGGATAAACGAGTTCCTGAATGCCTTTGTTCGATTCCTATCATTGAGAGTTTAGAAATAGCGTTTTTCATACAAAAAATGAACATTTAGAGGGATATTATTAATTTAAGTCGTGAATAAACTCAATGATAGTATATCTATATTCTAAAAAAAACAGCAGACCGAGTAATTATTTTCGAGGGTTTACATTAATAGATTTTGAGATCGAGACATGGTTAAATTTTATATTGTTTAGCTATAGATGGAAATAAAATCTTGGTGTAATATACATATTTATTCAGTTTCGCTCCAGGTTACAGACCTTGAATTGTTTCCTTCTTCAGGGAAGAGTCTCTTCTTTAAGAAAAATAAGATCTTGTAGGAAAAATTCAGTCATTTAATTCAACACTTATACAATTCTCTAAGACATTTCAATCTTACTTGAATGCTTGAACATACAGTAGGTATAGCCCTCGAATTAAATTATGAAAGTCTTCTTGGAAAATTTGATATTTATTAAACTCGCTTCTGCTCTGCAGAAGGGTACCAATGAAGGTCCGAAACATAGGAGAAAGGCTGAATAAATATTTAAGTCTGAGATTTTAGCCTGGATTTTATTTCCATCTCTACCTAAAGAGTATTTTCATGAATATATTTATATGCGAAACAGGCCTGAGCCCACGACTTTTTATAGGAAAATTGTTTTTTTTTTTCAAATTTTTAACACATTTTTATTTTTTGTCTTGAAATATTTTTAATAGGTTCCAATTAATTTAATGAGCTGCGTTTTTTTTAATTATCTTTTTATTTAAGTTTTTAATTCTTACCGAATGAGAGGGGTGTGGGGGTAGAATGTTAAACCCCAATGCAAAATGAAATTTTTTTTCTTAGTTTTCATTTATAATCTTAATTAACATATTCAGATATTTGTTCACCCTCTCTATATTATTTTATGTTTATTTTCAAAGAATGACAATTAATAGTTAGAAATTAGCAACTAATTTATTATTTTAATTTAGATAGGCAATATTATATATATATATATATATATACCATTTATTTGTTAGAGATTATAGTTTCAAAGGTATAATCTGCTTACTATTATAACAAAACGAATTTATCTAGTTCAAATCGGACATTTGAGCTCATGAACAACAAAAGATAGAACATATCTAATTAAAAAGATAGACGATGAATGTCAAAAAACTTCCAGACTATAATCTCTAGCAAATAAATTATATATATATATACTATTATTTATTAGTCTTTTTAGTGCCAACGTCAAATAAATGAATTTAAAATTAATAAGATATAAATAAATAGATAAGTATATCATACTCAAGGCTCGTAAATAATTCGTATCTACCTTTAAAAATTATGTTAGTGGTCCGCAATATCTAAAAGTTTGCCGATCGCTACCATATAGTACCTACCGGACCAAGCATTGCTCGGTAATTTTTTACTTTATTTAGAAGCGATATATTAATATTATTTTTAATTTTAAATTCCGATGAAAAGGTCTATTTTTATTTGCAGCCAGAATGAAATAAAATTTAATTATTTTTTTTCAACGTTTTGACCCGCTTCGACCATCATCAAGGCATCGCTGCTCACTAAATTTTGAACTTAATTGCAATTAAAAATAATATTTATATACATGTAGGTTTCTTCGTTGACTATTTTAAGCCGTGACAAAGGAGGCTCGATCTTCCAAATAGTCGGGTTATTTAAGAGGATAAATCTTTAAAATTATTTTATTTAGAATCTGTAGCTTTCATTATATAATAATATATTCATAGAGAAAAAACCTCTAATTAAAAATACTCCCAGTCTACTTAAAAATTAAATGAATACATTGACTTTGTTTACACTTTGACTGTAACATATATATAGGTATATTTATACATTTATTTCTCCTTTAGATTTATTTTCTTAATTGTTGTTTTCTATTCAATTACACAATTACAATTGCCAAACTTATTTGTATAAGTACAAAAGAATTTATTTCTTAAAAAAAAGCCTTGCACAGTAGTTGCCTTTTAATACTAAGTATTGCCAAGGAAAATTAGGATGGTGGATCTATCTTATTAATTGAAAGGGAAACAAAGTTTGTCCTACGATAGGGAACGAACGGTATTGGCTGCAAGGCGAATAGCTTACCGTAATCTTACTAATTCGTCAGCCGTAAGCTGTAAGCTTCAATCCCCATCGTATTTGAAAGTAATTCCGGTCTCATTAAAACCGGAAAAGTTCTTTTTTGTGCCCACTAACGGGATTCATTGGAAAAAGAATTGAGACAGACAAAAAAAGAAGACATTAAATAGACACTCTGGTCTTTTGTTCAAATCTACATCTAATTTACTTTTACTAATAAAACAATTTCGAAAATACATGTTTACTTTCAATTTTAAAACAACTCCATTTATACATATTTTCTCAAATTTGAGCTAATATCTGGAAGTCTTTTTCGGGTCGGACCAATTATAAAACAGATTAGGGATTATAATTTCTTAGTTTTTTAGGGTTTCGTCCAGACGCAAAACGGGAACTTATTATCGTCGATAGGTGTGTGTATAACTGTGTGTTATACAGTTCTGTCGATCAGTCAGAGCATCGTTTCCCAAACTTTTTCGACCGGGGACCAATATTTTTGTAAACATTTTATGCGGCCATCTTTTATCTAAAAATATATATATTATATTGTTTAAAGAGATAATTTCAATTTTTGATAAATGGGTTAATAAAAAATCAGGATATTTATTTTAATAGACTTTAATAAAGTTAATAAATTGCACATTTCATTGCTACATGTGCAATGACTGAATGTTCTTATAATTATGACATTTTTTTTTTCATTTTTTTTTGAAGACCTTCATTTTTTTCTGTTGATAGGTATTTGGTTGCAGACCATAGTTTGGGAAACGCTGAGTCAGAGAATGTTGTGGGTCGTAAACTAAGTAAAATACAAATTTATTTATTTCTTATTTTTTGAAAGTTTTTGTGCCGAGAGTAGCAGAATTTTTATACATTGAAGGAGACAATAAAATAGTGTGTCTTCTGCTAGAATTATACATTTTATTTATTTATAACGATATAAATAAATAAAATTTATAATTCCAGCAGAAGACACACTATTTTATTGTCTCCTTCAATATTTCTTATTTGTATTAATTTTTCCTGAAATTAAAATCATATTCAAATTTTAATCAAATAATATTATTTTAGGGAAAGTCAAATATTTTAAGAAGTCAAAAATATAAAATTGATTTTTATTATGGAGTAAGGTGTTTGTAGTCACAAATGTATATGTATTCTACTTGAAGACCCTTTAAGAGCTAACTTCTAACTTCTATATTAGATTATATTAGATATATATGTTAAATTGCAAAATTGCATTATACTTTGAAAATCATATTAAGCATATTATTATTTGAGTTGTGACACTTACTCAGCACGAGTGCTGGTAAAATTTAACCTACCTCAATTGTTCTTATGGGGTTAGGCTAGGACGCTTTGAGGAGGGAATTCACCCTAGCCCACAGTTACTCTATATTATTTTATTATTATTATTAATATTATGCATAGTGTTAAATTCTCATTAACTATAACTATTATGAACATGACTTTTATTGTAAAATACTATATTATTTTTATATTTTTTCTTAGCTTTACCTAGATTTTTAATTGTTCAAAAAAATGTATATAGTGTTAAAGGACTTCAGTCCGTCTAATAATAATAAATAAATAAATAAGGTTTAGAAGGTACGACCAACATTTTAAAAGTAATTAATTATTTATTTACGTGAACAAAATAAGGAGGGGGTTCAAAAATTAGAATTATCAATACCTATAAGTCATAAACTCTGACCGATTTGTATGAAATTTGGCTTCTGAACCCTTACGAAAATGACTCTCCATGTGAACTTGATAGTACCACATCAGTTTATTTGTTGTTTGAGTTCAAAAAAGAGTTATAATTAATTATATGTGATTTAAGCAAAATTTCAATCTTTATCAAATTTCCTTTTTAGACTTAGAGCGAAAACCGAATTGTCTTAATAAAATTAAAAGTTTAAACGATTTTCTAAGTTTACCACAGAGGAGTCTACCCAAAATAACTTCTGGATCATCAACCTGAAGTTCAAATGGTCTTGGAATGAAATGTTGAATTATTCTTTTTGTTAGGGAAAAAAATGAAATTTCGCTAAATAATATGAAAAAAATAATTAAAAAATTGTGTCAGAATAGTTTATTTAAAAGAATTAAATAAATAAAACTACGCCTTTTTTTAGAACTTTTATTTGAATTTTTTACGAAAGGAATGTAATTTAAAAATATAGTCACTCGTCGTCGCAGTATAATTCACTCCACCAATTAAACTATAATTTTATCGTGGTTAAAAAAGTTTTCACTTTGCATGGAGATATATAGCTAAAGAAAACACAGGGAATACAACCCTCAATTCATGCAAATATCATGTTCTGGTTAGCTTTCCCCTCTCGCGGTAAAAAAAAAAACTTTCCTCGAAAACATAAAGGCCATTCAACATCAACTGGGGAATTTTTAATTGGTATTTTTTTGCATTCTGAAACTGAAATGCACATCTAAAGGCAGCCAGTCTTGACAAACGAAAATAGTAACCAGGGGATTAAAAACGTGGTCCCCGACAAGGGACGAATTTCCAGTATTTTGGACGATTTATTAATTTATTATTTGATATAGAATACGTCTTTATCCGCATTGAGTAAGTGCATCCAATAGTACTCAATTCGAAATTCGACAGCAAAATAATTCAAATTTCATTGGATTAAACCAGAAAGTTCCCCTCGATGAATCGCTTATAATAGGAAAGAATCGGTACTTAGGTTCGATTGGAGAGAAGGCGACAGCCCTTCTGATAAAAAACTAAAATTACCAATAACATCTTAGATCAAACAACCGAGTCTATTTGACTTTTAATAAAGAGAAATCAAAGAGATTGTCCTCTGCTTGATGAAAATAAACATAAACATATATATATATGGTATAATAAATATAAATATGGGTATTTGTTAGAGACAATAGTTTCGAAGGTTTTACCTTCTTCATCAGTCTTTTTAATTATAAATTTCTGTTATTTCTCCTGGGTTCAAATAACCAAATGAATTGAGGTAAATTCGTTTTATTGTAATAGTAAGTTGGTCACTTAAAACCAAATGTCTTTATACACATTTATACTCGTTATGTATATATTCAGTGGCGTGCGGTCCATGTATGCTGTAAATGCGGCGCAACCCTAAAATTTCAAACATTTAGAGTATTTTCATTAATTCAAGACGATCTTTAAATTTTTCAAATTATAATCCGTTATTTTAAATATTTCTCTAAAAAACATTTTTTGTTTTGAAAAGTAAATTGGTTCTCGAAATGAAATAAAATTGTTGCATAGTTCCAAGGAGCAATTAAAATTAATGATTGATAGAAGATTTGCGAAGTTCCTGTCACGTATAATTTCCAGTTCAAGCATGTCAAAGACAAGTTCAGACGAGTTTTAGTCGAATAAAAATTGTTCTCGCTGAGGAACTATTAAAATAGGAATAATACAAAAAAGGAATAAATAAAGATGATTCGAGAATTTCTGGACTAATCCATTTCTATGAACTCTCATTATATAAGATTGGAAATAACAATGACCGCTTATAGTAATTCTATTCTATTCTATCTATTGCTTATAGTAATAGAATTAGAAGAAATTTAAGATTTTCTTATAAGACAGGCTGATTCAATGTGGAAGGTGGTTCGATTTCCGGAGTTACAAGAATTAATTTTAGACTCCTACCCTTACTCACACAAAGCTGTATCCGTTTGGGGGGAAGGTCCCAAAATATATTTTAAAAAATCTAATGTTAAATTTGAAAAATAAAGAAAATGATGCCTTATTCGATGAAATTTGCAAAAAAAAGCGAAGATTAAAATAAAATTTCAAAAAATGAAGGGTAGCTACTTATTTGGACAGTATCCCCTGGTTGAAAAATCACCATCCATCATGTTTATTTACATCAAGCAGACGACAACCTTTTTTATTTCTCATTATGAATCAACAACTTTGCTAATCTCGACAAAACAAAATCATTTCAAATACATTTGATAATATAATATGGTATATATTAATAAAATCAATTGGGTTATTCTCGGCGAAAACAGATTTTTACTTAAATTTTATTCATTTAAACTTCGTTTTATGACTTGATGTTAATAACTAAATATTCTATTTCTGTCTGGTTAAATGTTGCAACAAGTGCCAACACACAGTTGGATTCTATCAATTATTTGATTTTTTATTTTTTTTATTTTAGAATATTTTAATTAATCTCTAAATTATACAACCGCATGGTTTCAACTGCAAACACAACAAACAACATAACACAACCCGGGCACGAAACTTTCAACTATAAAGTTTTATTTAATTTTTATGATATTTTATGCTAATTGAATTGCTTTATTAAGAGCAGCAACGCGACAGCATTCACTTTATTTAAGTTTCATAGTAAATGAAAAGTGAATTTTGCTTTAATCCTGGCAAGAGGCGTTTTGCTTTTTTTCCCTCGATGGAATATAATGCATATTAATAAGATTACATATTGGTTAATGAAGTAAATCTAATGATATCAGTGCTGCAAGTAAACATGAGTAGACAGAAAAGGGAGGCAAACAATTCGCTAATAACAAAGGTCTGTGAAATTTAACTTTCGAAATGGTGTTGATTTTATTAAGTAATATTCTGATTCCTACACCCAAATAGGGTAGAAATTAGTATCAAAAAAATTATAAATTATTTCATTTCACTTTTTGAAGTGAAACTTCTTTAGCAATGTTTCTGTTTAAAGTTATTTGTTACATTAAAGGGGAAATGACTCAATAGAGGGGGCATAAGAATAGTCTAGATTCGAGAAAGATTTGTAAGGATGCCAGCAAGTATTTTTTTAAAAAATGACGTGAGCGCAATTCGAACTTAATCTTGCTAATTCTAAAGAAGCTTATATATATATATATGTATTTAGAAGTACCAGAAATTGATGTTTACGTACGTAAGAACGTGCTTTCGCAACTATAAATCTCAGAGCTACGAAATTCTAAACTTAAGCTCGGTATAGGCTAGAAGGGGTTTAGCAAGCTTTTGCTTGAAATCGGAACACCGGAAGCGGGCATTTACATGACAGATTTTTCGTTTTATTTTTTATTTTATTATTTTCTCAAAAACGGCACAAACGATTTTTGTAAAAATTGGTGTACTTATCAAGTGTCATGAGTTATTAGTCGCGTATAGATTTTACTCCGATTGAAGTAAAAGGAAGTCGTTGTAAATTAGGAGTGTCGTAAAATAAATATTTTAAACATTCACATATCGTCTTCGGTAAGTCGCAGAGCCTTGAAATTTGAAACTTAAGCCATTTAGAGGCAAAAAGTTACCGAGTATCGCTCGGTGCTCCAGGCACTATATACATGTATATATGTGTTTAATTTCATGCAGCAGATGACAATCTCATTGATTTCTTTTTATACATTGAATTCTCTTTGTTATTCAATAAAAATCATAAAAAGCTGGGAAAAAAAGTATATAAAATAACAAAAAAAATCATCTCTATTAAATAATAAAAATGAATAAATAAACGGACGGAAAGTAGAAAGATAAATAGCCGGTGATGTTTCCCCATTCAAGTTTTGGAATCTCTCTGAATCGATTGACGTCGATTGTATCTTCATTCGTTTAATCTCCCTATCTAAAATTATATTAAATGTTCAATTGTATTTATGAATATTATGCATTATGAATCGAAATAAACTGCCTTTAGCTTGATTTTCGATAAAACCTATCATAGTATTATTGATACGCCGTGTAATAAATGATTTTGATCAAAGTTCATTAATAAAAATGATTTATTTCAACTAATTATAATGGCTATTTTTAATTGGACCAAATTGAAATGAATCGAGTAATTATATTTTAGGAGAATAAAAAAAATGTCCGACAGAGTGCGGGACTAAAACATATATACATTTATATTCATTTGAAACCCTTTTCGGGATGGGGTGCATGACCCCCCTTCCTGGTTAACCCCCTGGGTCGGGTCCGGAATTCGCTCTGAGATCATGGCCCGGCCAGTTTTCCATATTCCTCGGTCATCAACTGTCAAAGCCTTTGGAATATATAGTCAAGAATCATTTATAACGTTTCTCACCCGGGGTCTGCAACCCGAAAACTTTCCAAATGCCAACCGGCCTTCAGAACATTGGGCTCGGCTGCCCAAAAGGACAAAACAACATTTGCTTTTTAGCAAGGAAATTTCTGACTGACGAGATTTTTATCTTTAAAGCGAAATCAATGATGGTGTCCTCTGCTTGATGTAAATAAACATACAATTGAAAATATTTTTATTTTTCGAGAGTAGCAGAGCTGGTGAATCATAAAGAGAAACAACGAGGTGTGTTTGAGTAGCTAACTTGGTATGATAAATTTCGAATATCCAATTGGTGATTGACCCCATGAGAAATAATAAATAAAATATTTATAATTAAAAAGACTGATGACAAAGGCCAAGCCTTCGAAACTATACTCTTAAACAAATAAATTATATATTTGATATACCTATATATATAATATATGTATGTTTATTTGAATCAAGCAGAGGACAACCTCTTTATTTCTGTTTGTGAATAAACATAGACCTAAAGTGAAAAGATTTTCTTGTTAATAGTAGCAGAGTTGAAGATTTTAAAATGAATGTAAAAGCCCCAAACCTTTGAAACTATACATACTCTATAGTATATACCAGGGGTGGGGAACATTTTTACCACTAGAGGCCACAATAAATTAGGCAGCAATAATATTTTATAATAATCAATATTTTTTATTTGATTATTCTAAGTAGTTCTTTATTTCTTATATTAATTTTCAGATTGTCGTAATCTAAATAATGAAACATTAATTAATACAAGAGTAGTTGTTAGAGGCCGCATAGATAAGAAACACTTGGAGGCCGCAGGTTCCCCACCTCTGGTATATACTATACACTTTTCGTGATGTTCATGCCAATTTTCCCAACCGCGTGTATAAAGTTTTCACTTCAAAAATCAAAATTTTATAATCTATTATCTCAGATTATCATATCTAGATATCTATGTTTAGACTAGTGCCTTGCTCAATAACATTTTACTTAAAGCCATTAATAAATTAAATTAAATTCCAACTCCGCCGCTGGCTCGGATGACATACCACCAATTCTCATTAAAAAATGCGCCCCTGAACTTGACCCTATCTTATCCAAGCTATTCCAACTCTCTTACGAATAGGGCATATTCCCCAAAAGCTGGAAAATAGCCCGAGTCACACCTATTCCTAAAAAAGGAGACTCTTCACAAATCTCTAATTACAGACCTATCTCGATCACTTCTGTTCTTTCCAAAATAATGGAATTGGTTATAAACCAACACGTCCTTCATCACTTAGAAAACAATAAATTAATTCACGATAGGCAATATGGATTCAGACAAAATCGTTCCACAGGCGACATCTTAACCTATGTCACCCACACCTGGAACAAAACTCTAGAGGCCGGAAAAGAAACCCTCGCTGTAGCCCTTGATATCTCCAAAGCTTTTGACCAGGTTTGGCACAAAAATCTTCTTGCCAAACTGCCAGCCTTTGGATTCACACCAACACTTCGCAAATGGATAGAAAGCTTTCTGACAAACCGAAGTATAAAAGTTGTGATGGATGGAATATCATCTGAATCGTTCTCCACAAACGCTGGTGTTCCCCAAGGCTCTGTAATCTCCTCCACACTCTTCCTAATTTATATAAACGACCTTATCGATCAAACGTCAAACCCCACTGATTGTTACGCCGACGATAGCACTCTATACGGCAAACCCTCATTCCCGAATAATCGAATCAATGTTGCCTCCTCAATTACTCTCGACCTAGACAAACTGAATAAATGGGGCTCTCAAAATTTAGTTAACTTTAATTCAAACAAGACTCAATGTTGTCTAAATTCTAGGCGCGAAAATAAAGATTTCCCTGATATTCACTTCGATTCGAATACCCTAAAAATGTGTGACAGCCTATCTATGTTGGGCGTCTCTGTCGCATCTGACCTGTCTTGGAATGAACACATCTCCACTGTGGCGAAATCTGCAGCAAGGAAGATTGGCTTCTTATTCAGGTCCAAGCGATTTTACAAACCCCCAAAACTTCTCACCATCTACATGGCCTAAATCCACCCCTGTCTCGAATACGGCTCTCATCTATGGAAAGGAGCCTCAAAATATTCTCTTGCTACCCTGGATGCAATTCAGAAACGAGCCGTCAGACTAATTGACGATTCTACCCTCACCGACTCCCTCGACTCGCTGGCTCATCGAAGAAATGTCTCTGCCCTTTCCCTTTTATATAGATACTATCAAGGCAGGTGCTCTGATGAGATCAAATCAATAATTCCCTCCAAAGCATGCTTTGCACGAAGCACGCGTTTTGCCGACTCCCTACACTCTTTCACGGTCAAATTAGAAAAGTGCCGGACCACTTCATTCGCGAATACATATATCCCCATGACTTCAAGGAACTGGAACTCTCTCCCAGGCTCCATCTTTCTCAGCGCCTATAATCTTCAAACCTTCAAAACCGGAGTGCATAGACACCTAGGTCTACACCCTCTCACTTATCAACTTTACCTTCTCTTCGGTAATGCAAGGGTCTTTCGAGATCCATAGGAGCTGCATCTTTACTTGTGCATCCCTTCTTGCATTCGATTGTATTAAAAAAAAAAAAAAATTAAAACTTTAGTTTATATTAATGAAAACGAGAAAATCCGAATAAAATGACTTATTAGAACGCCATTTTTATTCTCTTAAAAAATCAACGTTTAGGAGGTTCAGGGTCTAGTGATTACTTACCTACTGTTAAAGTAGTCAAGATGGAGGTTCCTTAGTTGACCCTTTTAAACCCTGAAGAAGGTGGGTCGATCCTCCGAATAGTCGATTTTTTTTAGAAGATGAAAACGACGTTCGAATCAGGGATTGCAATCCAGCAAAGTAGGATTCAGCAAACCCGCGGGATCTAGCATCATTTGAAAGCCTGAGGGATTCCCGCAAATCTGCAAAGTCGTGAACTCGTCGACGAATAGGGCAAAATCCTGTTAAATCAAAAAAGAATTAATTGAGAGCTTGAAGCCCTTTAAATTGGCCGTCGAAGTATTATGTAGAAAAGAGTCTAACCCTAATAACTGCAGAGAACGATATCCAATTAAGATGAAACTTTGCCAAACTCATTTTTTAGCCAATTGGCAATTATTAAGAAGTCCGCACCGGGAACAATTCGATTTCTTGTGACCACTAGGATGGTCCTTATTTTGGGTATTTTCGGATTTTTACGCTGGCTAAGGCTCATATGGTTCGAAATAAATAATAAAAAATATCCCATCAAGTTTCAAGTCTCTATCACAATTTTAACTTTTGCCGCATAGCGATGGAAGTTTCGCATCTAAATAACAAGGGTATTTCTGGGATTGAACGATCAATTTTTTTATTCCGGCCAAATTATGGTTCAAAAAATTTGAAACTCTGTTGACTTTATTCTTATAATAGTAGCTAAGTTTCAGAATTTTTACAGATTTTTAGCTATTATAATTTTGGAGGTACAGCTAGATAAATACTGTTATACCTATCTTAGTGTTAGTAAATTATAGACTCCAAAATTATAATAGCTAAAAATCTGTAAAAATTCTGAGGAATACCTACTATTATAAAAATAAAGTCTACCGAGTTTTAAATTTTTTGAAATATCACTTTGGCCGGAATAAAAAATTGATTGTTTATGCCAAAAACCCCATGTTATTTAGATGAGAAACTGTATGGCACAGGTTAAAATTGAGATATATAGACTTGAAATTTGGGGGATGTTTTTTTTTATTTATTTCGAACCATATGAGCCTCTGTCAGCGTAAAAATTCGAAAATACCCAAAATAAGGACCACCCTAGTGTATAGGTATACAAAAATTGTTCAATTATAGTATAAGATATAAAAATTAAAAATTTGATTAAATACTGACTGTTAAATAACGTGTTTGTCTCTTTAATTCCTATTCTATGGCCAGTTCTAATAGAGAAGTGTGTTTTGTTGCCGAGTAAAGAGATAAGTCTTTTGATTATATTATTTATTCATTTCATTGAACAGAAATATGTTTATGAAATTTCATTTCATTAACTATCATAATGCATTAATGGGTTCATTTAAAGAGCCTGTCTCTTTATTTTGCCCACGCGTATTTTTTATTGGCTTCGCTCCTTCTATTCTTCAAAATGTTAATTTCTTTGTATGACACGGGAATAGAATTAAATGTTTTTCAACGGTTAAATACAATTATATGTATATATACATAAGAAATATATTTTCATTCTTTTTATTCCAGTCCATTTATTAATTTCTGTTTTAAGTGATGTAATATTATATTCAAGCGAAATTGCTCTAATACGGTTGTCATGGCTGTAATATTTTCTCACATTTAACGGATTAACCTGTCTTGTAACGTAATTTAAATCTATCTTATTTCAAGACGTTAACATCCAGTTTACTAGTTTAGAATAAAAAAGAAAAAATAATAATAAATAAATAAAAATGAAAAAAAAAACATCAATTAATTGGAAATATATTTCTATTTTTGAATTTGCTTTTCTGTTTTTCTTTAGAAAAAAGATAAATCAATTGTCATATTTATAACTAAATTTGAAAAGAGAAACAATAATAATGAAAATATAATAATGATTGCTCTTCAATTGGCGGAAATCACAATTGGAGCGACATCTATTCAAGACAAAATTAATAATTCAATGCAAATTTCAAACATTTACGGCTTTCATACTACTTATTTTTAAATTCTATTATTTTTCATTTGTAATTTAACTTATTTGATTAAATATTAGATACTACACTTTTTGTGACTCAACTAGAGCGAAAGGAACTCCTTAAAAAGTAGGATTTACGAAAATCAAATTCGATTAAAAGTAAAAATTTTCATTACTTATACTATGAAACTAGTACACCCAACCCAGTAGCGGCTCCAGAGTTTCATTTTGGGAGGGGGGTCATGTACCTAGAGGTTGTCTCCACCCTCCCCCGGAAATTTTTAAAATTATGTACTTCAAAAGTAGTTTTTAGAGGCGATTTTTATTCTCTGAAAATTAAAAACAAACATAAAAAGAACGCATGAAGAAGGAGAAAATCGACTGGGCTGCTTATTATATGTATAATATACTTAGACTATAGTTCCCTAATTGATTTTACTTAGAGAATTATTGGATAAAAATACTTGGTAGGTTTCACATTAAGATATAAAAAATAAAACGAATTTATTTTTGGAGAATCTTTAATCTCGATATATATATTTACTTATATATATATATAGGAGATTACGAAAAACCTGATAATGGACTAATAATCCGAAATATATTGAGTTTGTATAAGCCTCTTTGAGTTTTATTTCATTCACTGTGAAACTACACACCCTTTACTTTATTAATTAATATCATGTTTCACCTAAAACCTACACCACTTTCTCTAAGTAAAATTGATAATGGTTGTGAAGCTGACCTCGTGGTGCTATACAGAAGACTTCTAATGAGGATTGAATGATCCCACAGCACTCAACGAGTCAAGAACATGTTTTTAATTGCAAAGTAATGGAAGGTAGCCTAAGGATAGTGAAGAAAAAAATTATTACATTTCCTGTGCAGTTATAAACTTCTCCGACCTGACCGAGGTACACACTGGGTTACAGTTCTCAAGGTCAAGGCTATCTGTAAGGAGGCACTTCTTAATAGGGCCTCCGAGCTACCTTGGTATCTCATTTCCTCTCTTGGGGATGCGGATCTGATGCTTAACGAGTTTAATGGTTTGCTACTTAAGCTCTTGAATGAATTTGCGCCTATTGTCTGGCACAAAGTACGTAGATATGCGCCCCCATGGTTCCACTCTGGGATTGCGCACTCCATTCGGCTTAGGGATGACGCTTATAGAGCTTGGAAGGCCAGTGGGTTTAACCTCGATTTTGAGAGATATCGGACGCTCAGAAACAAAACTAAGGCACTTATTAGAAATAAGAAAAAACGCGTCATTTTTAGTGATCTCAATCCGAACCTCCCATCTAGAACACTGTGGCAAAACATCAGGAGGCACGGTTTTGTGAAGGGTAACACACACCGCGTGGGATTTGACCCCGAGCATCTGGGACAGTACTTTGCGGGAGATAATCCGATGGACATTGGACCACCCGCTTGTCGTTAGTCTGTATACCACGACGGCTTCTATTTCTCTTCTGTAACCGGCATTGATGTTTTGAATGCATTTAGTAAGATTAAATCAAGAGCGATCGGGTGTGACGAAATCTCTCGTGATTTCATTGATATGCTGTTGCCTAGCATTCTACCTGTGGTTGTCGATATGTTTAATTTTTTCCTTACTTCCTCTTCCTTTCCTACTTGCTGGAAATATGCCAGGGTGACGCCGATTATCAAGGTGCGAACTCCTCGTGACCCTTCTGATTTCAGACCAATCAGCGTGCTTCCTGTGATGTCCAAGGTCTTTGAAAATCTTGTGCTGACTCAGGTCAGGTGCCATCTGACTGGGTCGAGTCTTCTTGTTGGCCTCCAGTCTGGATTCAGACCGAGACATAGCTGTGCAACTGCGCTGCTGAGAGTAACCGACGACTGTCGGTCTGCTGAGAGTAACCGACGACTGTCGGTCTCTGGTCCTACTGGATTTTAAGAATGCTTTTGGTTCCGTTGACCATACCTTATTGGTTTCCAAACTACACAGACTAGCGGGTTTTTCGGGATCTGCATGCAAATTGATCTACTCATATTTGGTCGGAAGGCACCAGTGGGTTGAATTAGATGGAGTGGCATCCACACTTAGTGCATTGGGGAGGGGCGTTCCGCAGGGCGGAGTTCTATCTCCCCTCCTGTTTGCTCTCTTTATCAATGACCTCCCTGAGGTCCTGTTAAACTGCAAATACCATCTGTTTGCGGACGATCTTCAAATTTACATGGGTGCCACTGGGGGAAATTTGGGCCAGTCGGTCGATCGGGTCAACCGGGAGATTGAGGCGGTCGCCGAGTGGTCGAGAGAGAATGGACTACAGCTCAATCCTCTCAAGACCCAAGCATTGTGGATTTCAAATAGAAGAGGGGTGGCCCCTCCTCCTATTAGGGTCTGCGGATCTATGATCCCGTATTCAGATTCTGTGAGGGATCTGGGAGTCCAATTGAACGGGCGATTCACCTGGAGCGATCATGTGACGCAGATCTGCCGTAGAGCGTATGGGGCTTTGGTTCCCCTGCGCCGTCTGGCGGCCTTCACCCCCGGTGAGATTCGTCACAAGATTATTGTGGCCATCGTGCTTCCCCACTTCCTTTATTGCGACTCCATCTATTTCAATCTAGATAACAGAAGCAGACAACGTCTTTCTGTGTTGCTTTCGAAGCTTGTGCTAGGTATATTTACCAACTTGAGCCCAGAGCAAGCGTATCTGACTATTCATCCAAGATCCTGGGGATGAACTTCGGTGCCTTCCGAAAGTACAGATATGCTAAGTTTGTGCACCAGGTTCTCTTGGGTCGTGCGCCTGACTATCTCAGTCGGACGCTGGCCTGTGGTCCGTCAATACCTGCGCGTGCGCTGGTCTGTCCACCACATAGAAGCAGAATGATGGCGGACTCATTTGAGGTTAAGGCGACCAATGTCTGGAACTCACTGCCACTCAACGTAAGGAAGATTGGGCGTCCTGAAGTATTAGAGGAAGAGCTTCGCAAGCACCTAGCTTAATATTTTATTTCTATTTTCTGTTTTTGTATGCTATATGTTGGCATTATTATTTTTTTACTCTCCTTCTATATATATTGTATTTTTAATATTTATGTTTCATTTAATTATTATGTACCATATGTTTTACATTTTGAATTTTTCTTTATTTTATATTTGTTTTTCCGTTTTTATTTTGTATTATATTAACATCTATGTAATTGAATTGGCCGAAAATTGTACATTAAAGGGGCTAGATGGCCCTACAGATACAATGTTTTTTAATAAATAAATAAATAAAATAAGATGTATTCTGTCATTACTTTTTTCCCTTTCCTTTAAAACCAACGTTTCGAAGGATTCTTCCCTCTTTCTTCAGGGTTTCAAAGGGTCAATGAAGGAAACAAACAAGATGCTTCCCTCTTCTCTCCTCTAGCAGTTTTTGAAATTTGACTTTTCTTAACAGAAGCATTAATTAGAATTTTTTACCTTAATTAAGGTAGTTGTTTCATCATATGAGTTTTCTTAGGATTTTTTTGAAATTTAGAGAGAATATTATTTAAATACTTCTGCATCGATTGGTGTGAAAATTTATGAACAATATAGTTCCGGAGATATAAAATTCCAAAGATAGAGTTTTTCAGACTCTTATACATTGCACTGTACGGGATATCGGAAAGTTTACATACATATTTGATTGGTACTTAAGAAACTCTTACGATTATTATAAATAATTAAACCAACATTAAACAATAACTAATAAATTTTTTAAGAAAATTTTAATTCATAGTTACAACACTGTTTCTGAGGTAATAATTCAAATTCAAATTTTACTCTAAAAACAAGCTGCCAACAACGCATTTATTTAACCTAAAAAGTGGGTTAACTTTAGTACTTTTTTGACGTTTTTTCACTTCAGCCATTGTCGCAACAGCTTTCAATCGCTTCTTAATACTTTTTGTTTTATAAATCTCCCTTTATAATGTGCTTTATCTAACATTTCTATGATAAAATATATACAAGCTCGGACAGTGTTGTCAGATTTGTCAAACGAGCACGGGATTGGCTAGTAGTGGTACATAAACAGCAAAAAGTTTTTGGCCTATGAATTATGAATCCTTATTGTCTGTGCTATATACTCTAACATTAACTTTTTGCTAGAATTGTCGCGATACAACTACCTTATTGGAAAAAAAATTGATAACGCACAGACTAACAACCAGACAGACTAACTAACTAACAGACATTGTGATAAAACAATTATTATCTTGAAAAATATAATTTTTTCGATGTTCACTTATTAGGGCTTTTTTGTAGACCGAAATGCCATGGTTTCGCTCAATTTTTTTAATCAAAATAGTTTCAGCCTTTTTTGAGATATTTTGAAAAAAAAGAAGGAAAAAAAGTACTTTTTTTCATGCACGATTACAATACTTGACCATACCCTGTATAGTAAAGTAAAGAAATTATATTTAATGCTTTTGTTAAGAAAGGACAAATTTCAAACACTCCTAGAGAAGAAAAGCGGGAAGCATCTTGTTTGTTTCATTCATTGACCCTTTGAAATCCTGAAGAAAGGGGGAAGAATCCTCCGAAACGTTAGTTTTAAAGGAGAGGAGAAAAAACAATGACAGAATGTAACTTATTTGGAAATGTAATAATTTTTTAGAAAATCATAGATCAAAGATGGTGTCATCTATTAAATCCGATGGA
>JALMQS010000128.1:43566369-43712491 GCA_024734495.1 Forficula auricularia | reverse complement strand
GTTTCCACTTGGTGTGGAAATTATAATTGGTGTATGATCAGAGCTCAATTCATTATTTCCTCTATCATAATGTAGTTAGAATGTATATTCTTGGTAATGAAAAGTCTATTAGATCTGGTTGTTTGTTTTGATCCATGAGCCAGTACGTTGGCTTTCCTGTTGATAGGACTTCACATTTATTTGAACGAATAGCTCTCATGAGTGCTTGACCTTTAGTAATAGTGATCAATATGTAAAAATATAAAATATAAAATATATAATATAAAATATAAATCAAATAAGATGTAATTAATTTCTTTTCATGCCGAAAGCAAAATGAATACCCCATTTTAATTAGTGAGAGAGGTAATTATCAATAAATTTAATGTTTCTTAATTTAAAATCGATTGGAGTCTTTCATTCGAAATTCGAGTTTCAATTGCAATTATATTTCAAATTTGCGGCAAAGACGGCATCAACTTTCCCTGACCTTTTGTGTATTGCATGATCATCTGGTCAATACTATAGGCATAATTTGCTAAGATTTTTTGAGATCTAAATTAATTGAATTTTTTTATTTTTTATTATTTGATGTCATTTAAAAAATGATTCTTTGAAAGTTATTGTTCAGTTTTTTTGAAGATTCAGAATATATGCAAACATAGAGTTTCCATTTAAAAAACGAAGTTGACTTCAAAATGCCCATGAAAGCATTCACAAGTCGACAAACAATAGCGTAGTTTAATTTCCCCCTGATATAAATAAACTTTTATTTGAAACTTTTTTTCATATAATGCACTGTTTTTGAGTTATAAGACTGTCTCAAGATAAAAAACTCACCCGGTATATACCATATATACCTATTACAAATGTAATATATGATATATATATTTGTGTATGTTTATTTTAATAGTAGAAGACAACCTCGCTTCTCTTTATGTAGAGAAAAATTATTTAAGTGAATATGCCGAAATTGTTGAATTTTTAAGTGTCTGATGGTTCTTCATTGGTAATGGAGAAATAAAGAAAAATAATGTATTTTAGACGAATGTGTGATATAACTATCTGAAACCCTTAAGAATTCGGCAAAGTCGACGAACCGTTGGTGAAAAATAAAAAAATTACACAAAAGACTTGTTCTTGTTTCCCATTATAAACTCTCATTATGAAAGAAAATGATAATAATTATTATTTTAATCATGTCTGTGTGTCTAGAATCAGATATACACGAATATTTCTAGTTTTAGAGCTTCTAATTTAAGCAATATTACGCATAATATTGTATAGACATATATGAATAATTTATTTTATATTTAAGTTTATTATTAACTACTTATATCTCTAGCGTAAATAAGTTTTTATTTTTTTAATTATTTGATAAATGTGCGGGTTAGCGATTCTTTGATCAGAATATGATAGAGTAAAATGATTAAAAAAGGGCGCGGATAGAATTAAACTTCTTCCTTCGGAGCTTGAGAACTACAAGGATGATAAATACAAGTCTAGACCTGTCAAGCTAGTAGGAATTAATTTCTTAATTTCGAATTTTCTAGAAATGGTGTTTTGTCTCTAGGTAGGAAAATTTCAAATCGAAATCAATACCAGAATTGAATAAATATATCATTTAAAATGATTAATTACTGAAACTGCAAACAGCGTGCGGAGTTTTGAAAATGTTTCACTTTTTCTTTCAATTAATTATTATTGAGACGTTATTTTATTTTATTTTTTATTTAAAAGTTATCCTTAAAAAAATGACATGATCTAAAATCGATTTGGAACTTTTAAGATAGAAAGCAAGCCTTCTAGTCAATACTCTAGGCAACTCTTATTTTCACAATGTAAAATTCAATTTATTGTAAGAGATGGAATAGTGAAAAAATCTTTAGAAAATACACTAGCTGTCTTTAGCTTGATCTACAAGACCATATCATCCTAAAGTGGCCAATCGAGACTGAGCAATATATTCCGAGCCTATAGCCCATTGCGGCAGGATTTTGATCTCAGATTAATTAAACAAGAAAAAAGGGCGTGGATAGAATGATCTCCTTTAGAGCTAAGACATTGCAAGGGTACCAATTACAAGCTCAGACCTGTTTCACGGAACGGCCTTTTGACTCTAGATATGAAAATATTAAATCTAAATGAATATCATATTTAGATATTTATCATTTAAAATTATCAATTCACATAGACTGCAAACAGCGTACCTAGTCTTGAAACATTTCCAATTAATCCTCCAATTTTCTAATCCACATCTTGTTGTAATTATTTTCGATATAAATAAAATAAATAAATTAAATAATCTAGCAAGTCATAGAAGCCCCTGTTATTTATGCAACCTATATGTTTCGTTTGCGCAGAACATCTACGAGTATACCCTGCAGGATACAAGATATTATTTAGTTAAAGTTTAAATGTAAAACGGAAGCATAAATATTTATTAAATACAATATTTGTATTTGTGTCAGCATGTCTGTCCGTCAGTTAGAGTATTATACGTATTGTAAGTGGAGAAAAATTCTTTTCAACCAGGATTTTTTCTGTCCTTGTGTGTGTGAGTGTTTGGATTCAGATTTCCACGCTAACTTAAGTAATAAAAGTCGTAGAAAGTTCGATCTTGTGTTCAAATGTTTGTATTTCCAATGCAGAGAACTGATTAGATTTTGGACGATCTTTCGTTTAAAAAAATGAAAAGTTATTCAAAAAAATATTATTTTTGAGTCTATGATCATTTTCTACGAGTATATTAAAAATAAGCTCATTGGGCAGCGTTTTCATTACCATATAGACTGGTTCAAAAATGCAGAAAACATAATTTTTTGAGTGATTTTAAGGCGATGTATTTATAATATAGGCATAAATGAACAATTTATATTTAAGTTTATTATTAAATATTATACTTATAATGACGTCTCTTGCGTAAAAAACGTGTGTGTCGGTGAGTGATTCTTTCATTAGAATCTAATGGAGGAAAATTACTAAAAAGGGCGAGGATAGAATGATCTCTTTTGCTTTACACCTAAGACATTGCCAGGATACCAAATCCAAGTCCAGACTTGTTTTAGACTAGTAGAGATTAATTATTTAATTTTTATAATTTTATTAAAGATTAAAGGTCCTTAAATTCTAGATAAGAAATTATTAAATAGAAATGAAAATCAAATTTAGATATTTATTTTCTAAAATTATTAATTAATTCACCAAAACTGTAAAGAGCGTTTCGAGTCTTGAAAAAATTTCACTTTTTTCTCCAATTTCCACATAGGTTTGATTCCCAAAGAGTGAGATTGAAAGCAAGCAATCATTGATTTTTCTTAGAAAAAAACATTCATCTAAGGCCCTGTTCACACTAGGCAATTCCCAGGCGACGAAACGGAAACTGGAGTATCTTCATTTTGAGCTGCCTGTGCGAAGGATACCCACAGGCGACTTAGTACCACACACTAATAATACTGTAAAGCGATTAAGTCTACCACTAGCCGTGGTGAACCCGGGTTCAACTGTTTTGGCTCTATTAATTAATACATATTTCCCTCAAGGACAGGACACACACAATAGACTCAACATACGAGCGACCTTCCTGCCAAATTGCTTGAGACTGTTAGAATACGCGTGGGATACAGGTCCCTTGGGAATCGTTCTGATTGCGTCTCCCAACTACTCAACATTGGAAGTGGATTCTAAAGATACTCTCAGGATACTTGAGTTTCCGTTGCGTCGCCTGGGAATTGCCTAGTGTGTAGAGGACCTAAACGTATATAATAAGTGGATTATTTGAGGTTATTTAAATATTTCGGCCGCCTGGCGAGCACAGCTCGAGAATCGTACTCTAAAAAATGAAACGAAAAAGGAATGAAGCCAGGGAGTAAACTGAGGCATACATACTTAATAACATTTTCAAAATGATACACAATAACCATATAACTCACGAAATCGAATAAATTGTTAATAAATAATGAATAAGATTGAATTTTTGTGCCTTGCTCTTTCAAAAGGGATGAATTCAATCGCTTTTTATATTTCCATCTCGCTTCAATATTGGAATAATAAAAGAGATATTTTTTCTTCGTCTCTGTTTGAATACTTTTGAATGGAAATTGTCTCGAGACATCACTTCAAAACAAACAAGCGAATTAAAAAGTAAGCCTTAATCAAATCAAGATGTCTCGGCTGGCGAAAGTGAAGACGTTCCTAAAAAGACACCCAATCGCTCGTGTTGTTCCATTTGAAAAGATTCTGCAAGATGAAATAATGGTACATCTGTCCCCAGACAATGAAATGCCGAGAGCGTTCGTTCTTCACGGCTGCCACGCACCAAGCTTCGACTTTCAATTGAAAATAAATAAATAAAAAAAAAAAAGTGAAATCTATTGCTTGCTGCTTTCGACGAATACGAGTTTCATTTGTCAATAGTGAGCTCAGTCTTATATAATAATCGATTCATAGCTATTAAATGAGGTTTAACAAAACAGCAAATTTGAACAAACGCTTTTAATCATTTGAAGGGATTTTGTTTTGCCGAGAGTAGCAGAGTTGTTGATTCATTAAGAATAATCAATGAGATTGTCCTCTGCTTGATGCATATAAATATATATATATATATCAGTAGCGGGGGTGACATTTCAACAATAGGATGTTGTCCAAAATTTAACACTTCAATTTTTAAAATTTTATTTTATTTTTCGCTTACACATGGGGAATTTCGAAACGAACTAAAGAGAGTAGAGTTTTGAATTGGTTGAATTAATAAAATTACTATGGGATACCAATTATTTACAACATAGTATATCTAGTCTTTTAAAATACAGCGTAAGTTTCAAGGTCAGCGATATGCATGATAAAAAAAAGAAACCCTATCGACAATATAGAACCGAGCCCTACCATACAATTTGCCAAAATTATCACCCGTATCAGCCGTCTAGTATCATATGACTTGTACAAATGAAAAACTTTTGTATTTATATTTCGACAAATATATAAATCACACACACACCCACACAATTTTTTGTAAAATTCATCGATAAACGCCCAATTTTGTGTTTTTAATCAAATTTAACATTAGAGTTTTTGTAAAACTGTATAAAAATAGTCTTGATGTTTTGAAATTTTAGGGATGCTCAGGATCCACAGCATCTATGGACCGCACGCAACTGATATATATATATATATATATATATATATATATATAATTTATTTGCTTGAGACTAGAGTTTCGAAGGTTTGAGCTTCATCGTTAGTCTTTTAAATGATAAATATTTAATCTGTTATTTCTCATGAGTTCAAACACCCGATTGGATGTTGGAAAATTTTTTTACTTGTTAATTTTCCTTTTCACGGAGCAGAATCGGGTAGCAGCGCACTAGATCTACTGTTTCTGAATCGTTTCTTGATGACGATGATTGAGCCGGAGGTCCAAGTTCAGGCCTTGCTCGAGGCAGAATTAAAAACAAAAACAAAACAAAAAATGAGTCTCTCACTAACTCTACTCTTCTTAGCGCCGGTTGTATGTCGGTTGGTAAGCTCTTTTTAAACGCTGACAAAGAGCTTACCAACCGACATACAACGGGCCCTTAGAGTGCCATGCCCGAAACGGGCGTCGGAGCCTCTCGACATATACCTGTGCTGAGTGTGTTTGGTTGTTTCAAATAGATATACGGGACCTACTTTTTAACGCCGGTTCCGAACGGCTAGTTTGGAGAGATTGACTAGGCAATTATACTCTTAGGGCCGGTTGTATGTCGCAAAGTAAATGCTTTTTACAACTAACCAAGGGTAGATGGTAAATGGAGGGACTGGGATGGTCAATCAGATGACAGGCACTTTCACTGAACCAAGGGTAGATGGTAAATGGAGGGACTGGGATGACCAATCAGATGACTGGCACTTTCAGTCCAGTCCCTCCATTTACCATCTACCCTTGGTTAGTTGTAAAAAGCATTTACTTTCCGACATACAACCGGCCCTTATAGGTTGCCATTGCTTTCCAAGAGGAGGCGACTGCAATATCTGCCGAGACTCAGTCTCGAACCAGCATACTTCAGATCACCGGCCCGACACTAACCACTACCCACAGCAAGGGCGGATCCAGGGGGGGGGGGGGGGGGGGGGGGCCCCCCCGCCCTTGACCCACAGTCGCCTCTACTGACCCATATAAACTACATACTCACTGGCTAAATGGAATATAGTATCCGAATTCAACCAAATAAAAAAAAAGCTGGAATTTGTTTGCTCATTCCTTGAAAATTCTATTTTTTGTCTTTAGAACTAGTATTTTATTTTTAATTTTTTTCCTTTTATTTCCAATAGTGTTTTCAATCGCAATTAATTTCTATAACTCTGATGCAAAGATTTGTTTTTCTGGAAATTCCCGGAAAATAATCTTGATTTTTTTTAGTAAAAAAATATTATTATTGAATTAAAATGGAAGATATTTTTAATTGAAACAAACACAAATGTGATAGTTTATACATTTTCTTGTGACAACATTGAAAAGTTTATTAAATTGATTTGGAAGGTTTTTCCGCTTTAATCCACCCATAGGATAAATAGAAAATTAATTGAAATGTTCTATTAAACATACGCACTCTGGTTCTGGAGCAGTAATCTTATGTTCATAGATGCAGCAAAAATCAATTAGAAAAACACATTATTTTCAGAAAAAATAAAAACACATCAGATTTTTTGATGGAAAAAAGACGGTCGCCATTTATGAAACAAATTTCAATTTCAAAATAGATTTTGGGATATTTTTTTTAATTTAATGATATTTAATATAATTTATGTAAATCAGATCTAAAATTAAAAATCCTCATAGTCCGGGATTAACCTTTTTTAAGTGTAACAGAACTTTTATACAAGTTAATTACCATTTTATCAGATACAAAACAACGTTCATAATTATTGTTGTTATCAAAAATGTTAAGAATAAATGTCGATTTTGTAATTAAAAAATTAGTTGATAGTGATCGCAAAGCTGGGGATTTTTATTATTATAAGTTTTATCAATAAGTAACAATTATACTTATATATATATAAATTATAATTTCAAAATATGTAAATAAACAATTCTACGACCAAAATTTTAAGAGAATAATTAAAGGAGATAGAGATATCGTAGATTCATTAATACAATAATGGATTCTGTTGATTTGAGGGCGCTCCGCCATTAGAAGGAACCGAACATTCGGGGGAATGTTTGTTTTTGAGGCCTTAGACAATTTTTGGAGTGAATTCATGTCGAAGTGTTGTAGTCCGAGAGTGAATTGATTTCTAATATTCTCTCTGTTATATTTGATGAGAACATATAATAAATATATATGTATAATTTAAAATATAGGCTAAACAGTTCGTCGGAAGAGATGCGCGAGGTAGTTAGCGTTTATAATAAACTGAAACTTAACTTGACCCTGCTATTCAACTGGACTAACGCTTATAGAAACATTGACCGGAATATTAACCAGGGAAGGATTAAGCAACCTCTGGATAACCGTGGCCTTATTTAAAAACTCATTAGAAACATTTGTAAATATAGCAGCAAACATTTATATTTAAATTATATATTAAAAAACTAAACTGCTTAATCATTGCTTCACTAATTTAAAATAAACCTTCCATATTAAATTATATATCAAGAACCTAAAATACAGTCCACTACCAAGACGAATTAAGCTATTACAAAGTAGAACTAGAATTAAATGAAAATAATAGCTGAAGTAAAAAGTTCTGAGCCTTTTCCGTTAGCTGGCTTTAATGAGCCATATCTCATGATGTATACGTCGCATCTGGTCATTCTTTTTTTGCGATTTGAAGGTGACATAACGCTTTAAAAAAGTTATTTAACAGTTTTGTGTTTGGTGAAGCCAGTTGTGTGTTAGAGCGTTCCAAAATGAGGTAAAAAAAAAGAGAAAATTCAACACATTCTTCAGTACCACTACGACCAAGGGGAAAAATAGGAGCAGGCGGCCAAAAAAAAATTGTGCTGTTTATGGACCCAATACAGTATCGAATGCAACAGCAAGCCGGTGGTTCCAACGATTCCATTCTGGTAATATGGACGTCGAAGATGAGACACTCTCGGGTAGGTCTATCCTCGAAAATTCGATAAAATCATAGAAATTGTCGAGTCGGACCAGCTTGGGAGAACTTGTCGATGGGTAACATACGAGAACAACAGGCAAAAAAAGATTGTGGTCCAAGCGCGGTGAGCCGGCCTAAACGATCGCCAAGCCCGTATTAACGGCCAAGATGGTTTTACTGTGTGTTTGGTGGGATTGGAAGGGAATCACCCACTATGAGGTGCTCACATCGGGCCAATCACCCAATTCGGACCAATACTGTCAACAACTAACCAGATTCAAGCAGGCAATCGACGAGAAGCGGCCAGAATTGGCCAATAGGAAGGGTGTTGTGTTCCATCAAGTGGACGCCAGGCCGCACACATAGTTAACGACGCGCCAGAAGCTCCCAGAGCTTGGATGGGAGGTTATATCGCGCCCACCGTATAGCACAGACCTGGAACTAATCGATTATCACCTTTTCAAGAATTTGAAAATTTTTCTTGATGGTACAAAACTGGCCTCAAGAGAGGCTTGTGAAAATGACCTGGTCAAGTTTTTCATCAATAGGGATAAGTACTTCTTCAACCCCAGAATTATGAGATTGCCTTCAAAAACTACAAACGTTATCGAACAAAACGGCGCATATTTGATCTAAATCGGAAAATCCTAACTTGGTTAATTTTATCGTCGAAATAAAGAGAAAAAAGGCTCAGAACTTTTTACTTCACCTATTATAATAAATAAGTTTTATACATTGGTCCAACTTTTTTTTTTGGAAATATTTCAAATAAAATATATAATATATATAAATTTCTTATTTTGACAAAAAATCTCGCCAATGAAATCAGTATTACAGGGAACCAATTGGAGTCTTAAAATCAAGCGTTGACGATTGATTTTCTTAAAATTTTTAAAATTTGTATCCGGATACCAGCAACAAACAGGAGTGTACTTTCTTTCCCGGCAATGAAGCCAGTATTACAGCGAACCAATTGGAGCCTTGAAATCAATCGTTAAAGATTTATTTTCATAAAAATTTTAAAATTTGTATCTGGATAGCAAGAGCGAACATGAGTGTACTTTCCTTACCGCCAATTTAATATTCATCGACTTTTTGTTAACAAAAATTTTGGCGATCTCAAGAGTAGGTGAAATGAAAGACATCAGAATCTAGTAGCAGAATCGAGTTTCATTTCACGAAGTGAATCAAGAACTATTCTTTAACCCAATATACATGAACATCCCTCTGTTGTAATTATTTTGTAAAGCATTTGTTATCATTATTTAAAAAGCATTTCAATAAACGAATATTATTTAAAATACTTGAATCTTTCTTCACCTGATCAAAGTCATGCAAGAATATATATATAAGAATTGTTCATTTAATAATATAAGATTTTTTATTTTATCCCACTCATTCTAAATTCTTTGATACAAAGAATTTATTGGTCTATTAATTCAATAAAATTTTATATTTTCAGTTAAGGAGACAAAAATTATAATCGAATTTTAAAGACTTGAAGAAAAGTAAATAATAAAATACGAAGAGCTACACAATTGTATTAAAATTTATTTTTGAGGGTAGATATATCTAATATTGCATTCTACCATGGTTGTCTAACTTACTGGGGCAAATTCGTTTTACGTGTTGCTTCATCGTATACTCGTATATTTTATTTTTTCAAACTCAAGCACCGATAGCTGTTCTAAATCTCTAATGAAAAACAAAATTGCATTTCACCAACTTGACTGGGATTGATTTTGGATTGATTCAAACAATTTTGCTTGTCCATTTTAATTAAAGAACTAAAAGCATTTAAGAATTATCCGTTTTTTTGTTTTGTCTCCAAATTACATTTTCCTTTTTGATGAGTTATTATTATTATTTTAAGTTCTAAGTTTTTATTTATTTTTCCAAAAACTAAAAACTTTCATTTATAGCATCTTCATATAATTCATTTTTGCTTAATGACATTCTATTTGACACACTTTCAATTTTCCCCCATCGATTCAATTTATTAGAGAAATACAATAACTATTTTTTTAATACAGAGAGATACCTTGCACTAAAAAAAGAGCAAATTAATGGAAATACATAAATATATATATAGTAACTTATATATGACATGTTCCTTTTTATTTTATATATTTGTAATTCGATTATCACACTTTTTAGGAACCGGAGATGGATAATAAAATTCAAAACATTATCTATATATTATTATAATTAGTTTATTAAATCATAAATAGACAGACAGTCGATGGTTATGTTTCGCTGACATATCTTTAGAACAGCATCCTCAGTGCCCGTCTGAGAACAATAAAATATATCTACAGATAATATTTTTGATCAAAATGTTTTTCTTAATAAGACACATTGATTATAATTAGAATAACTTAAATATTGAGAATTTATAGTGTAATTTTAAAAATATGTAAGAGAATGTAATTCTTTTTGTAGGTCATTAACTGGTTATTCATCCTAGTTAATTGACTAGCATTTTATAATTTTTTTAATTTTGAAAATAGTTTGGCGAATGAAAAGAAATTAATTTTAAAGAGGATACTTTTACTCTTATCTGTATTAAAAAGTTGTGATGTGTGATATATCATTTGTGGGTGAAAATTGAACGACACCGATTATATATAATAATTGAAATTATGTCCTAACTGATTTCATTGATTCGTAGGTTTTGATCATTGAACTAGGTATTTAAAAATAAAAACATGGTAACATGACTCCAATTTCCACCTCACACAGGTTTGAATACATGTTTACTAATTATAATCAATGTGTCGTTTTAAGAAAAACATTTTGATCGAAAAATATCTTTTTTTGTTCTCAGATGGTCAGTGAGGATGCTGTTATAAAGATATGTCAGCGAAACAGAACCATGGACTGCCTGTCTATTCATGATTTAATAAACTAATTATAATAATATCAGTGGTGGTGACTTTTCAACTAGGGGATGCTGTTCAAAAAAGTACCCTTCATTTTTTGAAATTTTATTTTAATCTTCGCTTTTTTTTGCAATTTCTTACAATTCAATTTCGTTATTTTTCTAATTTAACATTAGATTTTTTAAAAATATATTTTGGGACATTCCCCCTAAACAGATACTGATTTGTAGGAGTCAGAAATTAATTCTTGTGACCAGTTCCTGGAATGGAAATCGACCATCTTCCAAAATGAATTAGCCTGTCCTATAAGAAAATCTTAATTTTCTCTTAATTCTATTGCTATAATCAAGCTATGACTTGTCTAGAGGACTCTTAATTATTTCCGATCTTATAATTAAATTGAGAGTTCATAGAAATGGATTAGTCCAGAAATTCTCGAATATTCTTTATTTATTCCTCTTTTCTATTATTACTACCTATTTAAATAGTTCTGGAGCGAGAACAATTTTTATTCGACTAAAACTCGTCTGAACTTGTCTTTGAATTGGAAATTATACCAGACAGGGTCTTCAAATCTTCTATCAGCACCCTTTTAGGAAAAATCATTCATTTTAATAATTGCCCCTTGAAACTATGCAACAATTTTATTTTATTTCGAGAACCAATATACTTTTCAAAACAAAAAATGTTTTTTTTATAGAAATATTTGAATTAGTGGATAATAATTTGAAAATTTAAAGATTCTCTTATTATGAAAATACTCTAAATGTTTGAAATTTTAGGGATGCACAACTTCTAGGTTATTAGATAGTGTTTTGAATTTTCTAGAAAATCATAAGATGGTGTCATCTATTAAATCCGATGGAATGGAATATACGCGTGTACATATGTCAGAGAGGTTCGCATCCTGCAGGTGAGCCAGGTGGCCCGGATTGCTGTTACTGGCACTCGTGTTCGATTCCCGAGGGGGTGAAAAACAACCCCTCTGACATATAATTAAAAAAATATTCCATTCCATCGGATTTAATAGATGACACCATCTTATGATTTTCTAGTAAATTTGAATCTATTACCATTGGCAAATTAATATCTTTCATATTCGTTTTGAATTTTATTACCCATCTTCTGTTCCTGAAGGGTTCGATAATCGAATTACAAATATATATATAATTTATTTGTTTGAGACTATACATAGTTTCTCATTGATTTACTTTTATGAATCAAACAACTCTTCTACTCTCGGTAAAACAAATCTTTTCAATTAATTTAATAATTTTATTTATTTTTATAAAAATTTGTTTTTATTTATATATATATATAATAAAAAAAATAAACTGTCAGATTGCAATTTTTTATAAATTTATTTTATTTCGACTTTTCTAATGTGAAAAGTAATTAAAATTTCATGGTAGATTTCACAAAATAAAACAAATATATGTTTTGAGTTTTATCACGATATATAGGTATATGAAATTTTACTTATTTTTTATTAAAAAATTTTCACCTTGAACCGACACTTAACTCTTTAAAAATTATTTCTAATGTACTTGGATTAAACTGCTCCCACTGCTTCACAGTAACTGGTAATATAAGCGGGTATATTTATATGCATTAAGCAGAGCACACTCTCTTCGATTTCCCGTTGAAAGGCAACTCTTCTACCCTTGGCAAGAAAAAGCTTTTATTTTAGGCCAATTATAATTTGTAGGTATATTATTATTAAGTTGAAATTGAATAAACTACCTGAGGGGGTTCTTTCTCGGCTTTCTTGTTTCTAAATAACTTATTGGCATTCGTCTTGCTTGAACATGAACCCCGAGTAAAAGAAAAATAAGAAAAAAAACTCGCTCAGCTGGCCGGGATCTCGAGCTCTCCCTTGGTCCAGGCTCGTTTTCTCCAGCCGAGTTTCGAGTTGCCGTAAACGTGTTAGCTGCTGTCAGCGAGCAATCGAGTTATAGTTAGGACTTGATTACTCGACGAACAACACAACTCATTCTAGTTGTCAACGATTAAGTTTCCCAAGTACAAGCAAAAGTGGAAAAGGGCCAGCCAGCCAGCCAGGCAGGCCTCCACTTCTTTCGGCCATTCAATTCGCAACTTGTTCAACTCGAACCTTGTTATATTTCCAAATGTCGATTCAATATTATTACAATAGCAATTCCATTAGTAGTGCGCCGTGTCGAAAAACAACAAGAACAATAGACAGGTGGAGAAGAGCGTTTTCGTTTGGGCCACTTCCGATTGTCATCCATTGTCATGTAGACTGTCTGCAATTTCACCAGCAGTCAATTTATTCAGAGAAGAGAACTTTAATATAATAATAATAATAGTAATAACAATAATAAGATCTAAGACGATTTTATAAAATCAATCATGTTGAAAAAAAATAACTAACAAAATAAAAGTTTTTTTTCTGTAAATATGTAAATAAAAGAGTGGATTTTTTAAATTTTAAATTCATGTAAAAGTGTAGATTTTCATTAATTTATTTTTATGACAACATTTTGACTCGGTCCGACCATCAAGGCATCGCTGTGTACACAATTTTGAACTTAATTTCAAATATTTTAATATACACGGAGATTACTTCGTTGACCCTCTTAAGGGGGTTCGTGACCGTTTATCATTTTTAATATCGAATCATTGATGTATTAAATATTTATTCTCAAAATTTGAAGTTGATCGTCTGTCTCATTACCGAGAAATAAATTATTGAAAATTGTCCTTTTAACATGGACTGAGCTTTTAAAAGGGCTATAACTTCTATACAAATTATACCATTTTCAACAAATTTATACAGATCAAAATTTCAACTTTTATGAATCGAATCATACATATTTCAAAAGATTTGACAGTCTAGTTAATTATTTATTCATAATGTAAAAATAAAACCTTATATGTAGCCAACATAATATAACAAAAGCACTAGTGTAGAATTCCAACACTATTTCTTGAAATCGTTTTTGTGTTAAATAAATGTTTTTATAATGAGAAAAAATTTATCTCAATATTCTTTTTATTAATATTATTAAAAAATTTAATAGGCAGACGTTGTCACTCTGGAGAAATACAAAATATTTTTTCGAAGATCAACCAGATAGATAAGCTGTCCCGAATCTCCTTAAGGGGCCGTACAAAAATTACATCACACAGTAAGGGGGAGGGGCATCTCAGATTTGTGACAAAATGTGACAGGTGAGTTATTCTGAATTTGTGGTTTTAATTATCCTTTGACATGAAAAAATTTTTTTAGATTTTTTTTCTTTTAGACTTTTAAAATTTGATTTGTTAATTTAATAAATCGTTTTTATTGGGCATTTGCGTTTTAAAAGTAAGGTGGGTGCCGAATTTCTAGTTTTATATATCTAATAGTTCCCCAGAAATTGTGATATATCTAAATGAGTTGTATTTGAATTATATTATATTATTATATTTTCTTGATTCAGAATCATAATTTTATTAAATAATTGTCTTTAAGATGGCAAAGTATCATTGAAATATAAAATGTAGACTCACAATATTATCAGTCGCGACATTTGGCCATTAATTAAAGCTTCCTCAGGCTCTGTAAAAAAAAGAATACATTCACTTAACGACAGTTAATATTATTGTCTTTGTAATATACAATTTTCATCAACAGTCATGTACCTAAATCTGACGATTTCTTCTTTTTATAATGAAAGAGATTTTCCACCCAATCATTTCAATTTTTTTTCGAATTCTGAAAAAAAAAATCGTTTTTTCTTTTTTCATTTTATTTTCCAAGTTGGAAGTGAAGTTATGAAAGGCGATGTGGTAGTGAAAAATAAATAAGACACGGAACCCCGAATGGAGTCTCAGGGCCTGGGCCGGGCTCGTCCCGGTTAAAAACAAATAGAAATAATTCCAAACAAGAGATGCTCCTCGTATCTCTCAGGGGAATGTGGAAACAAATTATTTCGTTTTCATTCGAAATCAAAAACTTTTCGATAAATGTTTCTCACGTTTTACTTTATTTTAAATGTTCAACGAACATTTCCCGAGATTATCATAAAGTTTTTGAATAAAGATTTTCACTAATGCTGACAGACTTTAGAATTTGCGGAGCTATTTGTTTTTTCAAGTTCCTAATATTAAATATAGGTTAAAAAATTAAATTTAAACAGACAAATAAAATAAAGAGATTTCTAATGATAATGACCAGAAGAAAACTAATAAAATATTAGTTTTAAAATCATCCACAGTAGTTTATCCCATGACATCGAGTTCCTTACAGGTTATTAAGCCAGAGTACACTAAAAACAATAATTTGTTCGGAAGAATAAATAGCTTAGGACAAGATATCGGACCAATATCAGGGAGTTATTGAAACATTTAACTATCATGCTCGAAAATTCAAAATAGAATTATACTTCATTCAAAATTAATGTACATCTCTGGAAAAAAAATAACAATGCGACTATGTAAATAAAAATATAGTGGATCATTACATAAAATCTCCAATTCAACAGAAGATGAAATTTAAGCTCTTTTTGACTTAAACATATCTACGGCCAGGTTTATACAAAATCACGTTTTTGTTGTTTTAAAAGTATATTAAACACAAAATAAAACAGTTTTGATGCCATCTATCAACTTTCTTCGTTAACAGTTTCTCGTTTGAACTGGCAACGCAAGCGCAAAATCATCTTATTACAAGGGAATCCCCTAGAGGGGATTCCCGGATTCCCAGGTTTTAGTTTGTGTTCTTGGGTCAAATCTAATTAAGAAGTATTTTACCTTCGGGTCTAGAGTTGTATGCAATATTGTAAAGTATAAAAATTTAATAATTAGAAAATAATGACTGGCGTAATAATAGGTACACGCATATCTTGTAATATATACTTACCTATAGGTATACTTAGAAAAAATAATTCTCACTAAAGGTAAGCTCTTAATTTTAATATTAAGAGGTCTCTTAAATGTTTACAAGTTTTTCCAGGCAACAGAATGAAATATTTTTTCAGGGACAATGCTATAGGCTCTAGGTGAAACATATTTAATAAAATTTAAATTTAAAAATAAAAATTACTAGGTAGGATTCACAAATAAAAGACAATCGCTTATGAGCAAGACCCTATTATATAGGTATAGGTATTTCGGGTTATAAGTCATCTTCAAGAATTCACATAGAAAAGGGCTCGTAGCCCAAATTATATACCATATAGGGTCTTGTTCATAAGCAATTTCTCTTTTTTTGTGAATCCTACCTAGTTGGTAATTTATATTTTAAATTTAAATTTTATTAAATGAAATATGGTTATATTTTCCAAAAATGAAAGATAAGATCTTGAAATTATATATTAAATTACTTATAATTTATTTTTTTAATATTCATTTAAATTAGGGGTTTGGCTACTGGCCCGGCAAGCTTAGTTAGCGCTTGGGTTCGATTCCTAAGGGGACGAACCTCTCTGATATGCAATGTAAAAATATTTCAACTAATATCTATGATGTCCTTTAAAGTTAAATTCATTTAGGAAAACATGTTTAAAACATGTTTAAATAAACATGAATGTTTTAAACATGCCAGCACTGCCCATAGCCAGTTTTTAATTCAATTTCAACATAATCATCCTTAAAATAAGATTTATATAAAAAAAATTGAAATAAAATTCGTTTTGTGTTAAGGTTAAATGTGTAAGAATTTAATGTCTGTTCAAAAAAGAAATAAATTTAAAAAAAATCTAACTCAATATTTAAATAAGTTCCTAAGTTTTGCTTAGTAAAACCAATTTATTTAAATAGTTTTATTTAATTATAAATATTAATTGTAAAATTTACAGAAATCAACTATTTCTGTATAAAGTTGAAGTGTTTTATTAAGAGATAGGACGAAACCTTTTTTTAGTAAATTAAAATTTTCCACTCTTAGTAGTCGTTAAAACTTAAAAAGAAGTTATGCGTGAACATACATAACAAAAAAGGTCCAATACCAATTTAAAAAAAAAACGAGACCAATCTGGTAAGAGACTGAACCTAAAGCAAAAAAATCATCCAAATCGGTTCACATGACAAAGAGAAATAAATGTTCAAACCCAAAAAAAAAAAACATTCTGTTGAAATGATAACCTCCTTTTTTTCAAAGTCGATCAAAAAAGAACTTAAAAAGAACCAAATAATTTAATATTTAGAAAAAATGTTAGAGCTGCTTTTGAAAAAATGTTTACCCGGAAATAGCTGCTGCCCGGGAATTCCCGACTTTAGAAAAAAATTCTAAAATAAATTATTTTTTTCTAATCTTCTTTTAAAGTTATTTAATTTAGTATATAGTATTTCTGTTAACTTTGCCACCCCTGTACTCTTTTTAATCTCTGTATTCTTTGCAAATTCATGTTAATTGAATTAAGAAGTTAGCCACCAATTTTCCTGGACGTAATATGCAAATTTTCTCTCTAATAAAATGGCTAAAGCGTTGCAACCCGAGAATATTATGCTTTTCATGGAATGTATTCATCGAAAATTCGCCAAACAGTAATAAAAGAAAATATACTCCAAATTCAGATATTTCATTTTTTCAAATTTCTTAAAATTTCCACTGATAAATGAAGAAATTCAACCGAAACGTTTAGATTTCAAATAAACATTTACAATTAAATTTTAAGTTTATTTTTGCCGAGAGTAGCAGAATTTTTATAAATTAAAGGAGACAGTAAAAGAGTGTCTTCTGCTGGAAATGTAAATGTTTAATTTATTTATTTATATCGAGACTATAGTTTCGAGAGCTTTGCCCTTTTCATCAGTCTAATACAATTGATTCACAGGAATATAGTCATCATATATCATCATTATCATCATTGAGTCCTAAGACTGGTTTGACACAACCACCCGTTTCCACTTGGCTATGTCCCACGCCAGCTCTTTGACCTCTCTAAATATCTCGCATCCCATACCACCAATTATTATTATCTCGTTATAAATAAATTAAAATTTTTATTTTTCCAGCAGAAGACACACTCTTTTATTGTCTCCTTTAAACGTTTTCAGATTGATTTTTTATAAAAGATTAAATATATTTATAAGTACTAGTACATTTAGATACTCGTATGTTTTAAGATTTAAGTTGTTATTTATTTATTTTTTTAAATATTTATTAGACTGAGAAATTTAATTTTATTCAAATATCAAAGTGAGAAGTTAATTACTTGTAATGAAACCTGAAGTTCGGAGGAAAATGTATGATTTAGAGATTTCATTAAAGCAAAACTTGAGACCACTCCCTCTGACTATGGACTCCGCCTTTTTCCCCGTTCATGGTTCTTTTCCTTCACTAGGACTGGCTAGCTCTATTATCTTTTCTTCCACTGTTTTTATGCCAGTCCTTTTCTTTGATGTTTAATGGCTCTCTGATATTTGAACCCGCCTCTAGTACAAAAATAAAATGAACTACCAATAAATGAAAAGAAATATAACAGAAAGAATGATTTTGGAGGGAAATGAAAGAATAAACCCTGCCTTCAAAATAACATAAGGGACGCTCATTGGTTGAGAAAGAAGAACCTATTATATTTAGAGGCAATGACGATAGGAAATTAGGCCTACTCCTGGCGTTATTTTTTTACTATTTACCATTACCATAAATAATAAGACATTAAGTTTGTTTGTTTGACTCATAATTGACTGTTAGCAATATTTATATGATAGTAAGTTGTTTTTTGATCCTGTGAATCTAGAGTCGTTTTTATTCCATATCAGTGACAACAGATTTATGAAATGAATATAAAGCTACTAATTTTCATTTTTTACAATTAATAAATTAAAATTTCTTTGATAATGAGAGAAATTCTCCCGAAACGTTTTCGGACTTTAATAAACGTTTGAAGATTTTTTTTGTATATTAGATTAGTATATATTTATACATCAATGCTTTATGACTCACCCCCCACCAGTTATTTTATGAAGAGTGACCGCGCCCCCCCCCACAGTATAAGTATTCTATTCAATTAGATGAAGGAGGAGGTATCAGCCAAAATTGGATGTGCTTGGTTCAATAAAACACCCAGAATAAACCGTTTCGGCATGAATTTATTTGGCCATCTTCAGTTAATTGGGAGTTATACACAAAATGCGGTTTCAGGCCGAAACGTTTTATAACTTTTAAGGAGTTAGGTGTTTGTTCTAGGTGAAACATTTTAATATAATAATAAAACTTGAGCAAGTTGCGAGGTAGGTTTCACAAAAAAGAAATAAAACAAAATTGAGTTTTGAATTCAATATATTTCGGGGGTGAGCTCTTCCCCTTACTTTCCCCTCACAACATACATTTCAAAAAAAATTTTAAAAATTGTTATTTGTAAAATTATTTTTCCAATGTATAATCAGTTTTCTCGAAACGTTTTATTCAGGGTGTTTTATTGAACCCAGCGCATCTAACTTTGGCTGATACCTCCTCCTTCATCTATTACAGTTTCATAACAGCCACGAACTTTAACAATATTCTATTCAATTATAAATAATCAGAAGAGGTTTTTATTATCTTTTGTTAAAGTTATAAAACTTGGCCTTTTTTATTTTTAGCATACCTATAATGCTAATATTATGAAAACATGTTCAATATATATATATAAGCGATAAATAAATCTAAGTTCTTTCTCGAACATCCTGACACGGTTAACAAAATGCGACCTTTTCATAAATAACCTGAAAAGAGGAGTTAAACGAGCTTCCCATTCGAAATATTTAACGAAATCGTCTCGATGTGTTGAACAAGTTGACAGGCAGCCGAAGTAGAATCGAGTCGAAATAGGGGGCGCTAAACGTTGTGTTCGGTTCGGTTCGGTGATGGGTAGGCCTGCAAAAACTGCAAAAACGTGACGGTCATTCGTATGCAACGACGGATGTAGGGTGGCAGTCTAATGGCACAATGGAGTCTCGTTGAGAGAAATAGAAAGAAAGAAAGTACAACCAAGATAAACTACCCGGTACAGGGAGGGAATCAGTCTTTTTTGGTGGGCTGCGGGGTCAGGAAGGGCTCTGCACTCTCAGGAGTTTCTTGGTCTTTTCACTTGGACTACCCTTAAAAAAAAATACTACTCTTGACCTTTAAATTGACACTAAAACAAAAAACATGCCATGAATATACAAAGTTCAGGTTCAAATAAAGTTTTTTTATAGATGTTATTTAAATGTAAAAAATATATTTAATTGAAAAAATTTTGTTTTGCCGAAAGTAGCAGTTGTTGATTCATAAAGAGAATTTGTTCTCTGATGTGCTTGATGTAAATAAATATATACTTTGTTTTTTAGAAACTATAGTTTTAAAGGTTTGAACTTCGTGATCAGTCTTTTAAATTAGCAATATGTTATCTGTTATTTCTAACTAACTCTGGAACGCACAAGCTTTTTCACAAACACAAGGTCACAAACAGAGCCTGTCAGACCCACTCTTATGTTTAATTGGTTTATAACACATTTTTCAATAATAAAATTTATTAATAAGTTGTTGTAGGGAAATAACGACAATAGCTTATGCAAATATATTTTATTTTATGCCAACGTTTCGTCAACTTTGTTGACTTCCTCAGGGCCCAAACAAATTAACTTCTTTGCATATTTGTCAATTTATAAATATTCATTCTTAGAAAACACATATAGGCCAGTCATTGAACAGATTGAAAATAGGAGAAAGTCAACAAAGTTGACGAAACGTTGACATAAAATCAAAAATATTTGCATAAGCTATTGCCCTTATTTCCCTACAACAACTTATTAATTTAATCGTTGGACATAAACAATCAAAATAATAATATTTATGCTTTTTTATAAATTTATATCATCATTTATAAAAATAAAAATTTTTAAGTATTTTTTACTATACTTTGGTCTAAAAAAATACAAAAAAATGAAAAATTGTACACAAAGTCCTATGCCGGGCCTGCCAGGCCCACTATAAGTTTATTGGTTTATAATAAATTTTTCAATAATTAAAAATCAGGATTTGTAAAAATAAATGATGTATCAATATTTTTTTACTGTTTGTACTGTTTTAATACCTGAGATGCCCGTCTTGTGACTAAGTTTATAAAAGAAAAAATTAGGTACACCGTTTCTGAAAAGTCGTTTAAAAATACTTTTATTACCTATTTATTAATGAAGGAATATTAAAAATTTAGAATTTATTCGACTCCTTTTCTGAAAGTTATTGAAAAGAAAATGTGGGACCGGGCCTGACATGCGTTCTATGGTTAAAAAGACTAATGATGAATGTCAAACCTTTAAAACGAGTCTCTAACAAAAAATTATATATTTATTTGCATCAAGGGAATTTTAACACATATATACCTACAACATATATGGTACATACAAAAAAATATATATTTTTTATTTCATTTAGTTTCGGAAATTTTATTTATTTATAACTAGATACAGTTACTTCTTTTTAAAGAATACAAACATGTTATATTCTAAGTCGTTTGTTTATATTTGCCTCTCTTTATGTTAAAAAAAAGCTTGAATTGATTTTATTCGCTTCGGATTTTGAAAACAACAGAGATCATTTGGAAAGTTTTGAGAATCTCGTTTGGCAACTCAATTGTAATGAATGACTGCTCTATATTGTTTTTTCGATCACCTCTTTTGCTCTCCGTTCGTTTTTCTGCCCTTCTTTTACAATTAGAATTGATTCAAATTTGGACCTGTCGTAGCAGATTTCAATCTAAATTCGATAAACTCGAACAGGACAGAAAAAAATTCATAACAATTTGGAGAGTTTGGAATCTGAAAGAGTGAAAAAATATATACTAGTACCTATTAGGCCCCTAAATTCATTATATTCAAATATCTCAGTCAATTAATTTAATTCAATTGATATGAGCAGTGAATTATTTTAAATGAGAAATATTCAATAAAATTTACAAGTTCTTCGATCCAAGTCCAAATATATCTAAACATTTTAGTTACCTGCATTCGCTGACAGAATTGCCAAACCATCAAAATTTGTAGAGCGTAAAAAGAGTCCTGAAAAACTTTTTTTTATTTTTTCCTCTAACTTTTCGTGTGTCCTTGGTCAAATTATAATTCATTATTGGTTATGTTTATTAATTAACTTTTCCCTTCTATATTAAAACTTATTCAGAGTATCTAAGCTAAACTAATATGCATTGGTCATTATTATTAATATTCCAATAACCTCTAATGATTTTCATATTATTATTCCAGATTATTATTCCTCTAATGATTTTGACATTGATTAGACTTTTATTGTAACATCAATTATCTATAATTAAGGAAATGAGCAGCACAAGTCAAATAATTTATTAAATCATTCTGACAGCTAATACCTACTACAGATCTAGAAATTATTATATTTTTTCAAAAATAATTAAATAGATTTTCATATTATTATTCCAGATTATTTTTCCTCTAATGATTTTCACATTGATTGGCTTTTTGTTGTGACATCAATTATCTATAATTAAGAAAATGAGTCGCGCAAGTCAAATAATTTATTAAATCATTCTGACAGTTAATACTACATATCTAGAAATTATTGGTTTTTTTTTCAAAAATAATTAAATAATTTCTAGATATGTAGAATTAAATGACAGAATGATTTAATAAATTATTTAACTTGCGCGGCTCATAAAAATAACAATTTAAATTAACGTTTTAAATAGCAAATTTTCTAAAATAATTATATAGATAATTTTATAAAATAGCAAAAGTAACTATGCTTTATAGAAAAAAGCGCCAAAAGGTGATTTGGTATTTGATCTTAGAGTGCTTCCAGCGGAGGATTGTTGGATAAAGCACATTATCTGGCTATACATGAAAGATTGCAGGTTCGAATCTTGGTTGGTGTTGATTGTCATTTCTTTTTTTTATATAAAATAATTTCTAAATTTGGAGAATGAATTATTTGACTTGGGCTGTAGAAATAACAATTACAACTATTGGTAAATGGTAAGTACGGTGTTGCCGGTTGACTTGCCGGGTCACTGTCACAAATGTCATATGAATAATCAAAGAATATTAAACTTTCATTCGATTATTTAATCCTTATTAGATATTATATGTAGTTATTTTTATTTTTGCTTTTGTTTCTGTCATTTAAAATAATCAAATAAATAAATTGTCTTTCAAAAGTCCCCAATGAGCTAGTTCAAGCTTTCACCACCAATTGGCATATCTGTAATTTTCAGTTACCAATAACGTTTAAAATAGTAAATTTTCTAAAAAATCAGCTTTCGATATTAATAAAAATTTCTCTTTTTGAATTGTATTCACTATGAGCTTTCTCGATTTGTAGGTCAAATTTCTATTTCCACTAAAAAGGTTTTAACAAATGAAAAGGGTTGAATTTCTATGGAAACAAATTTCGTTTTCCAGATAGTGATGTTGTCAATTGTTCGCTCTAATTAGGTCACATTGAGTGAGCCAGGGATTAGGATTAGTGAGCCCCGAGGTGAGCTTGCCATTGCTTCTTCAAAACAAATCTTTTCATTCTATTTCTATCTGCCTCTAATGTCTACTAAGCTTAACTGTTTTGCGTTCAAAGAGATGATCTAGAACTCATCCTCCTTTGTCTTCAGTTTATGTTCATACAACCGATATTTTTTTCCCAAAGGTGTAGTTTGAGGCATTCTTGAATCCCAGTAAAACAAATTAATGCAATTAAAGGAATACTCAGGCGTTTAATTGAGTCGTAGGTAACTGTGGTGCCAAGTTATAAAAAAATTAAAATAATAGAACTCAAGAAAATTTCAAAAAGTAAGACTGTTTTAGTATTTAGAAGTTAGAGAAACAACAACAACACTGGCTGAATGAATAGGAGGAATCGTTGACAAATCTAAAATAGTCTATAACTCGTTTCTGAATTGAATTTATACTGTGGCAATCTCAGCATATTTTCAGTGCTGTAGTCATCAAAAGGGTGAATTAGACATTATATCATGTGATAGTTACAAAACTTAATTTTTATGAGTTGATTATAAAAACTTCAGGTCTTCAGTTTGTGTTCATGTAAACGATATTTGTTTGCCAAAGGCAGTTTGGTATACATCCTTGAATTCTAGTAAAACATCTTAATGAAATTCTACCAATATTCAGAAGTTGATTGAGTCGAACTCGTGAAGTCGAGTTTTAAAGAAGTGAAAATAATAGAACTCAAGAAAATATCACTGTTTTAGTCTTTACAAGTCATAAGTATAAATACTTGACGAGAAGGAATAAATCTTCAAAAATAGTTGTCTGGCTCGTTACTGAATTGAATCCCCTGTGGAAATCTCTCTATATGTTTGGAGCCATATTCAACAGAATGGTGAATTAGGCATTGTATTAGGTGGTAGTTTTAAGGCTATTCATCTTTATGGTCGCTTCTAAAAACAATGCCTTCCATCCACGGATATCGATATAACAATCCGCTCTAATGGAAGAAGCGTTCAAAAATTTATTTTACAATTGAAAAGCAAATGACAACGATATATGGTACAACAGAGAGAATAATTACTAATGCTAGTAGATATCATTACCTGATTACTATCATACTTGAAGGAGTTAATTGCGATGGCGAGAAATCTGCACGGCGTTGTCACTGTTTCGCCATCCGGCTTTTTGGACTGTTACTACGACAGTTGTATTATTTAATGCTTCCTTTATGCAAAGAGTTAAGTTAGTAGCTATTTAACGACGAGGGCCGGAAGTCATTCACTCCAACAGCAAATCGAAGCTGATATCAGGTAACTGGAATCAGCAAATTCATTTGCTTTTAATCAAGGCTAAATTTAGAAACTCTGTTTTTACTTTACCATACAGAGGGTCAAGTATTGTAATCGTGCATGAAACAAGTGTTTTTTGATTCGTTTTTCAAAATATCTAAAAAACGGCTGAAACTATTTTGATTAAAAAATTACATTTTTCGAGATATTAATTTTTTGTCAAAATGTCTGTTAGTACGTTAGTCTGTTAATCTGTGCGTTACTAAATTTTTGTGGACGCACTAGCTCAAAAACTAGTGTGAATATCAAAACGAAATTTCACATGTAGTTTTGGTGCATTGAGATTAAGAATTGATTAGATTTTGGTAATTGAACCAAAAATTAAGAGGGGGAGGCGGTAAAATTTAAAATGATAAGATTTTCAAACTAAAAAAGAAACTTAATATTTTCTTCGGGGCCAGAATTGGGGGGGAGGAGGGTGTTTAAAATAATAAAACTATCAATATTAGTTGTAGACCCTTTAATCGATTTGTACGAAATTTTGCATATACGCTATACCCTATATATCTTATGAAAATCAGTATGTGAAATTGATAGTGACCAAAATAAAAGGGTGAGGGGGTATAAAAATATTTTCAAACAAAAATCAAAGAAAGCTGATATTTCTAATAAAATTAGTCTCATAATTAAAATTAGATAAAATTAATAGCTAATGGACAGGACACAAAATTAAGAGGGGGGAGCTCTTTCGTAAATAATCATAAATTATTTTAATTCAAAATTAAATATAAGAGAGGAGTCAGGTCTATGGTAAAGTCATGTGGATGGCCACATCAGTTTATTAAAGACAATTAGAACAATCTTAAGAAATCTTGATTTTTAGAAATTGATGCTCTTGAATTATCAAAAACCTATTTTTAAAAAAATACGTCAATAACGTAATATTTATATATATTAAATGGGAAACAGACCTAGAACGAGAAGATTTCTATGGCGGTACTATAGCAATGGCCTATAACCTTAAAAGTTATGCAAATGTTCTAATAAACAAAGCATGGCAAGCCAATTTGTATTTATTAGAGAGGTATTGTATTTACTTTCTTCGACAAGTAAAAATTTGATCTGAAGTTTATTAGGCATGTTGCAAAAACAGCTCTCCTTTTTTCAAAATCGGTCTATAGAATTAGATATATTATGTCATTTAAAAGAAACTGCAAACAGCCTTTTAAGTCTTAAAAAAGTTTCCCCTTTTCCTCCAATTAATTATTTTTGAGACTTTTTTTTATTTTTTCATTTCAACAATATTTTTAATCCTGTCTGTGTGTCTGGAATCAGATAGCCACTATAACTTAAGAACGAAAAGTAGTAGAAAGTTCGTTTTTCTGCTTAAATGTGTAGAACTAATTAGATTTCTGGCTTTCTAGATTTAGACCTCCTAAATTCAAAAATGCAGAAAATATCATTTTTTGAATTGAGATTTTTAAGCAATGTTATAATATATATATATAGACATAAATGAATAATTTATTTTATTTTTGAGTTAATTACTAATTAATTATATCTCTAACGTAAATAAGTTTTTACTTTTTTAATTATTTGATAAATGTGCGGGTTAGCGATTCTTTCATCAGAATCTGATCGAGAAAAATGAGTAAAAAGGGGGCGGATAGAATTATCCCTCTCCCATCAAATCTAATGAATTGCAAGGATGACAAATACAAGTCTAGACCTGTTTCAAGATAGTTGAAATTCATTTCTTAATTTCGAATATTCTACAAATGGCCTTTTGTCTCTAGGTAAGAATCAATTTCAAATTTGGATAAATATATAATTTAAAATAATTAATTCACTAAAACTGCAAATAGCGTGTGAAGTTATTGTTAGGGCTCTCGTGAGGTGAGTGTTGTGTGGTGCTTTGTGCGCCCCCCATCAAGTCGATGGGGTCCTAACAATCTGTTGAGTGCAGGTTGTAGGTTGCGTGTTCTCATGGGTGTGTGCAGAGGAGGGGCTGCTGGTTGGCATTTGGCCCCTCCAGATCCGAATCCGATTCGCTTCCCCAGTCGAATCGAGTCGCTTTAATATAGCATGGGTGATAATAGTTCACTCATGCTAAGGGACGCAACGATCCGACTGAGTCATCTAGCGGCCTTGTCTCAAGGCTCGTCGCCATGAGCAAGAGCGGGCCGCTACAAAGTTTTAAAAAAGTTTCACTTTTTCTTTCAATTAATTATTATTGAGAAGTTTTTTATTTTATTTTTTATTTAAAAGTTATCCTTAAAAAAATGACATGATCTAAAATCGATTTGGAGCTTTTAAGATAGAAAGCAAGCCTTCTAGTCAATACTCTAGACACCTCTTATTTTCACAATGTAAAATTCAATTTATTGTAAGAGAGGGAATAGTGAAAAAAATCTTTATAAAATACATTAGCTGTCTTTAGCTTGATCTACAAGAACTAAAGTGGCCAATCGAGACAGGAACCGAGCCTATGGCTCATTGCGGGCAGGATTTTGATCTTAGAACAATAGAGGTGGTCAGGATGCATTAAAAGCTTATCTGTCGCAAGATGAATCTAAGTTGTCTTGATGGGACAAGAGCTGTTTGAAATACTTGTTGAATAAAGTGTGAACGTAAAAAATAGGTAGCATTCGTAGTAGTTTCCCCTTTAAACTCCTCAAATAAATAAAAAATATTTGTTGTTTTTCGGATCCAATTATTAAATTGAAAATTTTTTTAGACTTGCTCTTTGCAATGTCGGTGTATTAATAATTTTAAGTGATAAATATCTAAATCTGATATTCATTTCGATTTAATATTTTTTTTTACCTAGAGTCAAAAGGCCATTTTTAGAATAATAAACATTAAGAAATTAATCTCGACTCGTTGACTTGTATTTGGCATCTTTGCAATGCTTAGCAGGAGGAGAGATCATTTTATATTCGCTCAATTAGATTCTAATTAAAGAAACGCTTACCTTGTTAAATAACAAATAAACTGCAACGGATCGTTGCTAAACTTTATCCAAAGTCATTTGAAATATTAATATGTTTATTCCTTTATTATTAATCAGATATCACTTGCAATTTGCAGTCCATGTTGACTTAAATTCAAAAATAGCGATCGATTCTCATCTAATACTTGAGCATTAAACATTCTACATTGGATTTTCGACGTTTCGGTTATTATTGGTAAACATTGCTGAAGACATGGAAAAATCGACTTAAAATCAAAAATAGGCATCGATTCTCATCTAATACTTGAGGAATAACAATTCTACATTAGATTTTTGAAGTTTCGATTATTATTTGTAACCATTGCTGAAGACATGGAGGAATCGGCTTAAAATCAAGAATAACGACGATTCTTATCTAATACTAGAGAAATAACCTTATTGCATTTCATTTTTGATGTTTTGACTATTAATGGCAACCTCTATTGAAAACGTGGAAAAAGTGGAAGAATCGACTTAAAATCAAAAAGACTAAATTGTTTTTTGGTAAACAACTCATGCGCACTTTTTGGCCTCTGGGCGAGTCCCCATATAATTTTTTAGCAAAACCGTCACGTGCTAAAATTCAACCTAATTGAATATTACAATTTAGGACTTTAATTGAGACCATAGGTTCCGTAGTCTTTATCTGAGGACCCTTTGAAGTCGCGCTTAAAAGAAAATGTGATAGCTTATTAACGGACTTTAAAAAAGGAGGAGGTTATCAATTGATCTGAATGTTTTTTTTTTTTTTTTTTTATAGATTAGAGACGTCCTTATAAGTAATAATTAATGCACGTTTCAAACATTTTTAAACATTTTATTGATAAAAAAAAATCGAAATTTTGTATGAATTCAATACTAGACTCTCCGCCAAATTAATCAGTTGATTAAAATTTTAATAAACTTTTTTATTTCTGAGAAAATTAATACATTTAAGATGTGAATTTCAAGACTATATCTTATTTAGTTTACCAGTTACAATACTCTAACTGATGGACAGACATACAGACACACATACAGATATTGCATTTAATAAATATGCTCCCGTTTTAAAAATTTGAACCTTATTTAAAAAAATTTCTTGTATCCTGCAGGGTATAGATGATCTGCGCAAAGGGAACCTAATGGTTGCATAAATAACAGGGGCTTCCATTTTTTCCTTTTTTTTATTTTTTTCAAAAATAATTAGAAGAAGAAGTGAATAAGAAAATTGAAGCAAAAAGTGAAATTTTTCAAAACACGTTACGCTGTTTGAGGTTTTGGTGGATTAATAATTTTAAATGTTAGGTAATTATCTAAGTCTGATATTCAATTCGATTTAATATTTTCTTACTTAGAGTCAAAAGGCTCTTTGTAGAATAAGAAAAAATAAGAAATTAATTCATACTAGTATAAACCAGGTCTGGAATTTTATTTGGGTTCATTGCATTAGCTTTAGTTATTTTCTTTGATTAGATGCTAATGAAAGAATCCCTCACTTGCACTTAAATTAAATAACAAAAAAAAATGTAAATTTATTTACACTAGAGACATTCTTATAAGTAATTATTAATAAACTCAATATAAAAATAAATTGTTCATTTATGACTATATTATAACCGATTATAACATTGTCTTAAAATCTCAATAAAATTGTTTTCTACATTTTTGAAACTTAAATTCTAAAGCTAGAAAGTTCAAAATCTTAACGGTTCTCCGCATTGGAAATACAAATCTTTTGTCACAAGAAGGAGCTTTCTACGACTTTTTGTTCTTATGTTATCGTGGGTATCTAAATCCAGACACAAAGTCAGATAGAAAAACAAAAAAAATTAAGGTTAAATATGAATTTTCTCGACGTTTCAGACATTTTTAAACACAATGACCAAAAGAAAAAAATTCCAAATTTTTCCGTGAATGTAAGTAATACTAGGCTCGCCCAGGAAGAAGGCTGTTTGCTGGTCGTGTCCAGTTAAAAGGAATCAATATACTCTCAGCAAACCTTGGTAATTTGGTAATTTTTTTAACTAGAAATTTTAGCACAAGAACGAACTTTCTTCAACTTTTCGTTCTCGTGCTGGTGAAGGATGTCTACCGGACGTGCCGAGTAAAAAAACGCTTGAGCGGATGTGTAATTGTTCGATTGGAAATTATTTATTAGATTTATTATTTAGTTGTGATAGAAATTCACTTCAAATAGAAGAAATAAAAGTGTTATTCCGGGTGAATGAATAAACAGGACAATTCTCCTGAAAACGTTGGCAAATATGCTTTTTAGTACTCTTGAATGATTAATAACTACTCCACTAAGCAGTGTCTCTATCTTTTAAAACTTTAATACAAGATAGATTTATTCATCATATACTGATTTAACATTAATCTCGACAGTAAATTTCCAAATCTAGGTTTCCCCTTTCTTTGAACTTCCTGCTATAAATATTTTCTCCGATCTTTCGAGAAAATAAATGATATAAAAAATTGAATCCAAATTCAAATTAAATATAAATGAATTTTATTATTATTAGTAATTCAAACATTTATTTAAAATAAATAAATCAATCTTTATTACTCGACCTGCTTAGAGGCACACGTTCTCGGAGGCTATGTCAACCAAACATCAATACAAATTAACTAGCGAAATTAATAAACATCAATATAAATCAATTTCAGGAAATCAACAATTAACAAACAAGAAAAAAAATAGAAATGTATCCGCCCAAAAACCCGATACCAGGAGCAAACGACGCATTAACCATCCTGGCATTTGTCATAAGTTGTTAAGGAAACCTGGTCAAAACCCTAACACGGATGGTATGACCTCACTCTACTTCAGCTAATCTCTGCTTGTGAGAACTAAATAAAATTTTTCACAACTCTAGGACATTAGGACTTGACAAAATTTATAATTGACTTAATCATAGGGGCAGATAACTATAATCCCAAGTAGTAACAGACAAACTGTTCCACAAATCAATAGCAGATCCTACAAATGAATGTAAACCGATATTTTTCAAAAAAATAAAATTGTAATGGTATATAAAAAGAAATGATTGAGGTTGTCTTCTGCTTGATGCAAATAAACATGTACATTATAAATTATAACGAATATAAATATATAATTTAGTCTATATTTTGGAAGATTTGACATTATTATCAGACTATTTAATTATAAATATTTGAATTGTCATTTCTCATGGGTTCACTTCGATTGAATATATATAAATTCATAATTAGTAGAGATTGTGGTGTTGGTGCAAGGTGAAACATCTTTAATATAGATAAGAGTAAATAAATACTATATGTAATATTCATTTACTATGAGTTAAGGATTCTTGGTCACTTGTTTTACATTAAATTTAATGTGAAACAAGTGACCAAGAATCCTTAACTCATAGTAAATGAATATTACATATAGTATTTATTTACTCTTATCTATATATAAATTCGTTATGATATTATAGCAAGCTGGCAGCAAAACAATTTATTGTAAATAAATTAAATGAATTCAATTTATTAAGGGTTTTTGACAAATAAGATGGACTGTGAGACAATGAAGTCTCACCTGAAAAGTTCGCTTAATTACATTTTTTGCGACAGAGTCTGCTAAATATGTATTTTCTTTTTTGGAGTAAGAGGATACTCAAATATTTAATTAATTGAATTTTTGCTAAATTGCTTATACTCTGAATAAATTATCTGATGAAAAGTCTAGACGAAGCCCCGGGCCTGGAAAAAATATCCAAGTAAATAGTAACTAATGACTTCTAATTTAGGTATGTATTCAACAGTAAAAACTTGTATGCATAAATCAATTTTGACGAAAAAGTGGTTCTTTTTCTACCGCTATCCTGCCTGGAAACAAACATTTTAAAAATTCCTATGGAAAATTCCAGAAAAATACAAAAACTTTTTTGTTACTACTTTTAATGATGAAAAAAAGAAAACAAATATATGTATTCATAATAATATAAATAAAACTAAATTGTTCTTTTTTATATGATAGGAATACATTCAAGTTTTCTTATAATTTTATAATTATCCAATTTTTTGCTACTTGTTAGGAAACACATTTTTTTTACAAACTATAATAAGTTTCCTTATGTTATTTATCTTTTTATTTTAAATTTTTTGTATACATAATATATATATAGTACCTGGAGGCACCGAGCGATGCTCGGTAACTTCTTCCTTCAGTTAAAAGCTTTATTTTAATATTATTTTTAATTTAAAATTCGGATAAAAATGTCGATTTTTATTTGAGAGCCGGTTTGAAATTAAAAAAAATACAAATATATATAATATTCGCCCACTGTACCTCCCCTCCCCCACCTCCAACCAGCTCGACACCTCGAAAAGTTTATTAATATTTCTAACGCTTAGGAGAACAAAATATGTTAAAATCCACAATCACAATACTTCTTCAAGGCCTTTGAGAATAAAGGATTAACCCAACCCATTGTCTGTCTGGGTACAATAGTAAAAGGAAAACCTTTTTTTTTAAAACCTTAAGAATGGAATTTTTCTACGTGAGAATAATTAATTTGATTACTATAAAACCAATCAAAAACAATTTTGTCGAAGATGAGACCGTGACAGATCGAATTGTCACCCAAAAAAAACCCCCTAACCCGTGAATTACATCAAAATCGGTAAAGCCGTTTTCAAAATAGGTCAATGATACAAATATATATATATATATATATATATATATATATATATATATATATATAATTTGTGTGCTCGTTTAATAAGAGTTGTATCTGGAGGCACCGAGCGATGCTCGGTAACTTCTTCCTTCGGCTAAAAACTTTATTTTAATATTATTTTTAATTTAAAATTCTGATAAAAAGGTCGATTTTTATTTGAGAGCCTTTTTCAAATTAAAAAAAATACAAATATATATAATATTCGACCACTGTACCCCCCCACCTCCACCTCGCTCGACCACACCCCCGAAACCTCGCCCTACACCCGGATCCCCCACCACTGCATCCCACCTCCTGCACCTGATTTGATTCAACCATATGATTCATTTTTATTCATCCAATTGTTAATAAATAAAACCTATCAAATTGTGTTGTTTTTTCAGAAAATTGAGACCTGCTTATGCGAAATATATTTTTAAATAAATTCTTGATTATTTTTTATTCTATTAAATAAATAAAGTTCATTATAAAAACAATTATAAAACGTTTATTAATATTTCTAACGTTTAGGGAGAACAAAATATGTTAAAATCCACAATCACAATACTTCTTCAAAGCCTTTTTCAGAACAATGAATTAAGCCAACCCATTGTCTGTCTGGGTACAAAAGAAAAAGAGTAACCTTTTTTAAAACCCTAAGAATGGGATTTGTCTACCTGAGTATAATTAATTTGATTACGAAAAAACCCTTCAAAAACAATTTTCTCGAAGATAAGACCATGACAGATCGAATTGTCACCCCAAAAACCCCCTAACCCGTGAATTTCATCAAAATCGGTAGAGTGGTTTTCAAAATAGAACCAAGATACAAATATATATACAAAAAAATATATATATAAATAAATTAATATATTCATATAAATAAATAAATATACAATTTTTGATCGTTTAATAAAGAGTAGATATATATAATAATTTACATGTCACTTAAATTTTGTTAATCTTATCCATAATTTAATTAATTTATAAAATCAAAAGAAATTGTATTAATAAATCAATCACACAGTTTTATATTAAATAATACTTATTATAACTAACTAAGAGAAAAATTAATGTGTTTAGGAGTAATAAAAATTAAAAAAGAAAGTTTCATATAAGTCACTGAAGAAGTCACAAATAAAGTGACAAACGTACGTCTTATTAATATAAAACTCTATGATTGATTTATTTATCCATTTTCCTACGATCTTGTAAAATAATTATAATATTATACATATACTAGAAAGAGTAGTAGATTTTGAAAAGTTAAAAACCTGGTAACGATCGTTTGCCATCTCAGTTTCCTCCAAGCAGCCACCAAGGTATCTTGGAAACGATCACAAATCTTACGATTGAAACGTCGTTTATTTAGGTTGTATATCAGAGGTTCCCAAACTGTGCACCGCGTAGCTCCGGGGATCTTCATAATTAATTGAAGCAAGACATTTGGCCTAGCTAGACAAAAAACAAATTGAGATTCTAAAAATGTATTTATTATTAATTCGTATCTCTTACGATTACACATACATAAACCAAAAAAATTTAACTTTTACACCCTCGAAAAAATCTGAAATATAGTCAGTCCCCTCTGAGGTCCATATTTTTGATTTTGATAGAAAAATAAATGATTAATTTTTAAGACATTTTTATCGATTCTAATAAAAATGTATTTAGAGAAACCAAATATTCTATTTGTTTAGATATATTATGCAGTTTTACATATTTTTTTTTAAATTTTATTTTGAGTTTTTTATTTTTTATTTTGTTCTTATTTGACATTTGTTTTTATTCATATTTTTGACTTATATTCATTTTTTTTATTTTTGTAAATATTTTTAGTTTTTTATTGTTTACCACCAATTGTATAGACCTAATTTGTAAACTTCTTATCTGTTGTAAGAGGAAGCCCCCTCCTGCGGGGCCAAAAAAAGGGCGCCATGAAAAAATTTTAATTGAAAAAAGGCGCCGGGGCTCGGAAATTTTGGGGACCCCTGTTGTATATGTTTGTTTTAATAAAAATATATAACAATGTATAATGTGGTTCTTATCAAAGCCTTCTATTAAATTATCAATTTAAATAAATTCAATATTTCTAATAATTTTCAAATTACTTACCTATTTTTTTTTTTTTTTTTTATTAAATAAAAGGAACATTTTAGAAATAATGAAAATATCCCCACCCCCTCCCATCATAAAAATAATAATAACAAATAGTATAAATATTTGTACTAATCTTATATTAAAAAGGCTAAGTGAACCATAGGTCAGCGTGAAAGCAAACAGGCCAATCCGAATAGAGTATGAAATATAGAGTATTTTTCACGTAATGGAATATGAATCTGTCAATGTCGAAACATTCGATCACTTTCCTCGATCAAACTACCTGTCAATCAGTCCTCTCTTACTCTTTCGATATTCTCTTCAAAATCTTCATCTCTTCTTTTTAACTGACTCTTCTTTTAGAAAACTTAATTCCCTATCGACTGACCTGTTGGGCTTATCCTATTTATTATAGAAAGCGTTCAATTTTTTACACCAGAGGATTAATAATACTTTTTCTTTTTTGAGAGCCTCGGACATTTCTTTTATCTTATAAATAAAAACTTATTTCAGGCCATATTCATATTTAGTGATTTGGAGTTTCTCATTACAATCCCCTGTCTTTTAACATGTGCCCTTATCAAATGTTCTCTTCTCTTCCTCAGATTCTTCCAAAGTATTAATTTTTCTCTAATTTCTAAATTAAAGAAAATAAAAATTAAATTTTTTGATAAAGATATATACCTATATATAAAAAAAGCGTTAAAAAATGAAGGGAATTTATATTAAACCGTGGCATTATTAATCCTTTAGATGTTTTTTCGGTTTTCAAGCTTTGGTTATTTTCCAGAAAATAAATTAAATGTTAATTCAATTATATTTTATTAGAAATAGCCGACATTTGTCTCCAATTGTTATTAAATTTTGTTATACGAATCAAAAAAGCAAGGTGATTGATTTTTTTATATCATGGCATGTATATTGAGTGAAATGAGCTCGAGGCAAGAAAGAAAGAAAATTTAATTAAATTGAAATTTAATTATTTTTTTTTTGTAATTATTATACTTATATACTACAACGAAAAAGAGAAAGAGAGAGAGAGAGAGAGAGAGAGAGAAAGTGATTGCCTAATGTTGTGAGTAATTTGTTAATATTCTTTGCATTTTGGAAAAATCAACATTTCGATAACGACACAGCATCATAACAAATGCTTTAATTATATTTTCAAATTTAATTTCCATTCGTTAGCTGAATCAATATAATTTTCTTTCCCTTGCTCTTCATTCCCAACTTGTATAAATTAAATCCTCAATAGAATAATGAAAAGAAAACGGTGGGATATATTATATACAATATACATACCTATACATAAAACGCAGCGCTATACATTCCATTTGAAATCAATCAAAATGAAATCAGAGGTTGGAATAAATTAATATTGAAATCAACTGAAAATTTAACAGTATTTATTTGATCTATTTATTTATTTTCTTATTTAATGACTTTAATAACAAATATATTTGGCAAGCTACTTTTAAAAAGAAATAGTATTTACATTATTAAATAACTTATTTTGGAAGTCGGGTTGGTGGCACGCGTAGCGTTACTTCTTCATCATCCTCGTCATGATGAGGAAGAGGAGTTGTAAAGAGGGGGCGAATTCAAGCAAAGGAGAAAAATTGACAGGCTCCTCTTACACATTAAGGGCCGCTGCACACCAGGCTTGTTTTATTAATTTTTTTGTCTGCTTGCTCCCATTCAAAAGCATCCCAGGACCAAGCCGGAAAATAGAACATGTCCTATCTTTTAAATCAAGCAAGCTAGCCAGAAAGACAGACAGAAAAGACGTCATTTCGATCCTGTTAGGCCTCCAAATTGCAAACCAGAGCTACCAACAAAAAAAACAAGTAGAGGAAAAAGCCTCGTGTGCAGCTGGCTTAACAATAGTTTTTTAAAGTATCATCATACTTCAATGCATCTGGCTAAATTGACTATACCGTTTCTCAAAGTTTTTTCTATATATATAGATATATAGATAACGGTGAAAAATATCACAGTCATAGTGCTTTAAATCCTTCTTTTGTTGTTGAGAGTAGAGTGGGTAGTTCGTAGATGGGTAGGGTATTAAAGCCTTCATTTTATACAATTAACCAATCAAGAATTTATTTTGAATATATTTGAAAAAAATAAACGATTTGAAAAAATGGAGAGAGAGAAGCTAACTTCAGGACTTACGCAGTCGTCCTTTAAGCAAATTATATATATAATTTAAAGGAGACAATAAAAGAGGCTGTCTTCTGATGTAAAAATAAATTTTTAAATTTATTTACAACAGGACTATAGTTTCGAGAACTTTGCCCTCTTCATCAGTATATTACAATATTTTTCCAGCAGAAGACACACTCTTATTGTCTTCTTTAATTTATATAAATTCTGCTACTCTCGGCAAAAAGAAAGATTCAATTTAATTTATATATATATATATATATATATATATATATATAATAGTTATGATTAGTTTATTTGAATCAATCAGAGAACAACCTCATTGATTTTGCTTTAAGATAAAGTTCAACTGATTTCAATGCATTGCCATTACCCCGCCTGCCATGTGTACCAAGAGAAATTCCAAATTTTACGAATTCAAAATTGTTATACTCATTAACCAAAAGATTAAGATCTTTAATTTATTCTTTAAAGGTTGATTTCTAGCTTGATTTTAAATCGTTAAGAGCTATCTCTTTTCTATGTTAATTATTCACGATACCATCAAATGAAAAATGAGAAAAAAAAATATCGGTGTCTATTTTTTGTTATTTTCTCTTAAAGTGCCACTGATAACAATGCGATGGTCTTGGGAGATCGTTAAAAGATAAGTGCAGCAAAAGAGCGTGAATTCAATTTATCGACTTTCCGTTCATGGAATAGTGTGCGTTGTCATAAAATGATTGGTCCTCGCAGAGACTGTTGTTTGAATGCATCTTAAATAGATCTTAGACGGATTAATGATGTACAATTTGCGTAAAGGGAAAGTGAACGGGAGAGAGAAAGTGAACGTGCACTCAAACCCATACAAGAATGAATAAAAGACAGATGATCAGTCTTCAAGTGTGAATTGCTCTCTTTTGGATCCATCGTTACATGAATTCATTCACCTGGATAAGACGTTAAACATTCCCAAGTCTTTTATGAAGTGTAATAATAAATACTATCTCTTAACAAGAGAGTAATGACAGCAAAAAGTTAATTAATTCCTATAATTAATTAATATTTACATTTGAATTTATAGTGAAATCACACATAATTAATTATAATTATTTATTGAACAAGAAGAAATAATACGATACAACTACGACGTTTCGATCGACTTATTCTGCGATCGTTCTCATGTATGAGCACTTTTCTTATGCAGGGTGGGGGATAAAGATCTACCACATTTTGAAGAGCTATAAAAAATATTTAACTAGAAAAAAAACTGAATATATTTCTGAAAAGAACATATTTTTTTTTTTTTTTAAATGTGTTTTAAAGATTATATCAGACCAAAAAAAAATGGGGGGAGGGGGATCAAAAATGAAAATTCTAGCCCTTTCAACCAAACTCAACAAAATTTTGTATACATATTCTATGGACTCCCAGAAGGCTAGACATGCAAAAAGTAACCACCCAAAATGAGGTGGGAGGTCAAAAATGAAAATTCTAGCCCTTTCGACCAAACTATGTATACAAAATTTGGTTAGTTTTTGCATTTCTAGCCTTCTGGGTGTCCACCGAATATGTATACAAAATTTCCTTGAGTTTGGTCAAAAGGTCTAGAATTTTCATTTTTGACCCCCCTATTTGCGTGGTAAGTTTTTGCATTTCTAGCCTTTTTGGGCCCACAGAATATGTTTACAAAATTTGGTTGATTTTATGTCGAAACGGCTAGAATTTTTATTTTTGACCCCCACCCCCCCTTTTTGTCTGATAATGTTTTAAAGAGATTAAAAAATCTATAAATATATATGTATGTATTTGTATTTATATTATTTTATATTATGTTCTTTTCAAAAATATATTCAGTTTTTTCCTACTTATTTTTTTTCATTTTTATACTTCTTCAAAATGTGGTAGTATGTGGTTTATACCCCACTCTGTACTTGAGAACGAACGATCGCAGAATAAGTCGATCGAAGCGTCGTAGTTGTATTGTATTATTTGTTCTTGTTCAATAAATATTTATAACTAATTACGTATGTGTGATTTCACTAAAATCTCAAATTTTAATCTAATTAATCACAAAAATAAAAGCTTCAATAGTTTCATCACTAATAATTTAATATTTATTTATAAAAGTAGAAATTTAATTTTGCTGAAGGTATTAAAGTCGATTTTAAAAAATCAAATCAAAGATTTTGTTCTCTGCTTTATTTGTGATGTTTTAGCTTAGTTTGCAAGTTTAAAGGACTGACGGATCCAAGTAGCAAAAAGACATTGGCCCAGATAGCTCTTTGGCACTTGGGTTCGATTCCCGAGAAGGCGAAAGCCTTTCTACATAATATCTTACAAATATGTAATATGTGCGCCACACACTTTGATTCAACTGTTCTGGGCATAACACGACTTTTACATTATTTTCTCCCTTATTTGAAATCATCATAACAATTTTCTTCATTCAAATTATTTCTATTTGGGTTTCCCCCAAGCCGTTGTGAGAAAGCCCTAAAAAAGATGAAATTTAAAAATACCAAAAAACTTCAAGTAAATTAATTATTTTGGTTTCAAATTTTTTTTTGGGTCTCTTCCCCTCCCGGAAATTTTTTTCAATACGTCGTTGTTTCAACCTTTGTTTCGACTAATTTAATATTTGAGATGAATTTCTAATTGAGTATGAGCTGTAGATGTATCTTGTTTGATTATTTTAGAAATGGACATAATTTATGGGTGTTTTTGGAATATCTCAAATAAAGCGAGGAGGCTGACAAGTCTGGTCAGACATAGCGTAGATCAGTGGTGTCCAACCTTTTGGCTTTCACGGGCCACATTTAAAGAAAGAAAATTGTCTCGGCCCGTCGATGAAATAATTTATAATTCTATTGATATTTGTTATTCAAAAAAGCTAATTAATAATATAGAAATAAGAACTTTATTATTTTTTTAGCTCATAGTGAGCTTCTAATTTTACTTTTCGTAAATTTTATATTTGAAAATAGCTTCTCCTATTTATAAATACATACCTAGATACTTACAAAAAGGGATATTATGTATAAGTAGGTATATTATTTATTTATATTTTTTAATGGCTAAATAATTAATATAAAAATCAAATAAAGAGACAATATTCAATTTTTCTTTCAGATCGGTATCTAATTGTTGTTCTAGAAGATTCAATCAGAAAGTTTACTAATAGAAAATTTATTTCTAATGAAAATCAAGTCGAAAATAGACCAAAATGATGATTATTTTTTCGGAAATCTTGAAATCTAGTTCAAGAATTAAAATTTAAAATTTGCTATTAAACTTATATTTTTCGAAAACTTCACAATAGATTTTCAGATTTCTTATTTGAGAGAAAAAAATTATCAGACCAAATTATTGCGTGTATTCCAGTATCTACATATAAATCTCAATGTTGTAAGGAATTTTATGACTTTATATTTGGCCACGAATTGGACAGCCCTGGTTTAAATCGAAAGCGATTAAAGAAGGATATGAGGAATGAAAATTTATTTTTTAAAAGGATCAGGGATATAATAATCCCTGGCTATCCATTATCTATTGACATGTAAGAACGTGCAAAGATCTAAAAGACAAGTCCTGACAAGTTTTAGTTCAGGAGATAAATTATCAATTAATTGTCATTGTTCTAAAAACCCCAATTCCTTGTCTCCTTGTACTAGAATGATATAACTATAGATTTGGTTAGTGTCGTAGCATACCATATAAAGTACTGCAATAATAAATATTTTCGAAAATAAAAATATGAGAAGAAGAAGAATTTATAAATATTCGAAACTTTATATTTTTTTTTAATTTTATATAGTTGAGCTTATAATTTTGCTTTTAGTCAATTTTATTCTTGAAAAAAGCTTCACGTATTGTACAAATGTACATTCATATTTCGAAAAAGCGAATAAATATATCTCTACAAATAATATTTAAGGAAGTTTATGAATTTATGTTGGGCCACACTTAATGCACTGATGGGCCGGATGCGGCCCGCGGGCCACGGCTTGGACAGCCCTAACGTAGATTTAGCATAGGCTAATTAGGAATGCATTCCAATGAAGTTAACTAAGAATTAAAATAGTTAATAAATTTAACATTTTCAGATAAAAAAAAATGCACGAAATATTAATAAATTCGTATTCTAGAGAGCATTAGGACAATTTGAAGTAAAATAATTCACATTTCGATTGGTAATTAATAGATTAATCAGTTAGCGCATTCGCGTGAAAGTGAATGGGTCGGGCTCTAAGGAGATTTTGAGAATCACGATCATCTTATCTCCAGCAGAGTTTATTGGAGAAAAACAGAGGTGATAGTTGACAGGAAAGGATATATATTATGCTTATGGGACATGGGAGCATAGAAATTGTTTTACCAATAACTTCCCGCCTAAGAGAGTCAGGAGGGGTGAATTCCCTATTTGAATACATGTAATTTTTAATTATAATAATTAACTCGAAAAGAGCTCACACTGAATACACGCAGCTTAAGAGCATTTGATATTGTAATGTTGTTTATTATTTTTTGTTTATGAATCCAATTCTTCATTTACAACAGAATAATGACGTTTAACATCCAATCGGTCCTGAAACAAAAATTTGCTCGGACCCTATTTTGATAAATGATTAGAAAATAAATTCTAAACAATTTATTGATTTTACCACGTCTGTTATAATACTTTATTTTCCCATTATTCATAACTCGAAACGTGACAATAATCAATTTTTTCAAAAATTTCAAACCGTAAATTTGTTTTCAAATAATCAATGAGTAAAGTATTTTTTAAATAATTTAAATAAAAAAACTATAGATAATTAAAAAAATACATTTTAAATAATAGGAAAATACGAAATACAGATTATAAAATCACATAAAACCGAATATGTTTTTGGGAGAGGGGAAAATAAAAAAAAAATATTCATTTTTTCTGACACAATTTTTGTTTGTGGTTAGTAAAACAGTTTTTTAAATATTTGTGTTTAGATTTTTTTTATCCCAAATATTTATTATTTTCTAACTTTAACAAGAATGTTGACCATGATTATTAATTGTCATAATTTAAAAATATAATAGCTTGTGGTTTCATATATATTCCTGGTCAATTTTCAAAGTTGGACTTCAGTACAGGCCGATCTCCAATTCAAAACTTCGACTTCTCTCTGACAATCACTTGTACAAGTTTTCAAAACCTATGAGTCACTTATTGAGAACAAGCAGAGAAGTTATTGTATATTATATCAAGTTTTATAATAAAAATTTAAAAATTATTATTAATCATGCTAGAAAATTTTATAATTTTAGAAAAATACAAAGGTTAAATAATTAATTATGTGGTCGTTTAAGTGAAATAGACACCTCGACTTACAGCTGACATTTGCTGGATTAAATTGAGGATACTTTCGAGGGTGGACTGTACATACTGTACACTAGGTACAGTCTATTCAGCTACTAATTATTTCTGTCATCCAATACATTATATTCCAAGCTGTCTATATAATTCTCACTTATGGCAAACAATATTAATTGAACTATTACTGAGTACAGAAAATAATTTTATACATTTTAATTAATTTTATACTAGATAATATTTTTTTATTATATTTTTACTTTCACATATATATTCGATATCATATAATGATATAGGATATAATGTGAATTATTCCAATCGCCTGTCTGACTCTTTGTGAGGAGCTTCTATCTCAGAGATGAAAAAATAATTTGAATGAAGAAGATTGCTAGGTTGGTGGGTTCAAATAAGGAAGAAAATAATGTGAATGTCGTGTGGTGCCCACACAATTTGATATTTTAATTATAATCCAAAATCTAATATGACGACCCTTCAGGGGAATAATTCTTTTATTATAGCTCCCTAATAGGACAATGTTTCAAACTATATAGTAACTATATAGGGGCTATATAGATTCTCGAAATCTATATAAGCACTATATAGTTACTATATAGTTTGAAACATTGTGCTACTAGGGCTGCTCTATATACACCACATACAAGAGTGGAATTTTGCATTGCTTTAATCTTCTATCTTCTCAGTCTACACAGCCTCAAAACCAAACGTATTTTTGCCAGTTTAATTGTTATAGAAAAACGCAGCGCCGACTGTATAGTGGGTATGCATTCGATCGAATAGCACAGTCGGTGTAGGGGCTGAGTCGGTAGGCATTTAATATCGGGTGTTTTTTTTAGAGGTATAGAACTTCGAATTGAAATAAAACACAAGAAAATCGTTTTAATGTCCATCAATTTGGCTTTATTGGAAGGATAATTTTATGCCATTAATGTTTAAATATGATTTCGGGCATGTGGCCGCCGCGGCTGGCTCGAATAAATCCAATTCTACAGGTCCAATTTTCAACCACTTTTTCGTCATTGGGCCATACTTCTTCCGAAATAATGCTGGAGAGTCAGTTACCGTTAATGGAGACCGGTATAGAGCCATGATAACCGACTATTTTGTTCCCGAATTGGATGGCATGAATGTGGATGAGTTGTGGTTCCAACAAGACGGCGCTACATGCCACACAGCGCACGTCACATTCGATGAGCGCATAATTTCGCGGAATGGACCTGTCAATTGGCCACCAAGATCGTGTGATTTGACACCATTGGATTATTTTCTTTGGGGATATGTGAAGTCGCTCGTCTACGCCAACAAACCAGAAACGTTAGGGGACTTGGAAGCCAACATTCGTGGCGTTATTGCCAACATACGGCCCCATATGCTCGAAAAAGTGGTTGAAAATTGGACCTGTAGAATTTGATTTATTCGAGCCAGCCGCGGCGGCCACATGCCCGAAATCATATTTAAACATTAATGGCATAAAATTGTCCTTCCAATAAGGCCAAATTGATGGACATTGAAACGATTTTCTTGTGTTTTATTTCAATTCGAAGTTCTAAAAAAAAACACCCGTTATTACAAATTTAACTGCTTGTTGAGACAGGGGGAAATTAATTGTTGAGGGATTCTTTTTTTGAAGGTAGAGGGAATAAAGCAGGGGGAATTTGAATATTTTTTCCAAATAATAAGCCATATTATTAGGGACTACTTAAAAAGTGAAATATATATATACATATATAAAATATACTTAAGAAGTTAAATATATATATATATATATATAAAAATTACATTTTTTTTAATTTTGACTTCGAGCGAAAGATCTACATTCGACAATGTTTAATAATTAAGAATTAGAAAATATTCTTTCAAAAATAATTAGAAAATATTCTTTCAAAAATAATTAGAAAATATTCTTTCAAAAATAATTAAAAAATATTCTTTCAAAAATAATAATTACTTAATAAAAATATCATATTAGGTTAATAGTATTTGCCTAGATGGACTCTAGTTTAAAAAAAAAACAGAAACCAAAAATGGAATTTAGATTTTAGTCGACTGGTAGTCATGAAAGGTGAGTCCGATTTCACCAGGATAGATAATAAAAAATATTTTACTATCACAGGGAGATATCCCTGTATAGAATTAAGCAAAAACCCTTTTTTTTTATTTAAATTTAATTTAGGTAAAATAAAGTTGTAGTAGAGCGTCAAAATACCAATATTTACACAATTTCCATACATAATAGGAGTTTCAAAAAATTGGAATTAAAATTATAAAAAAAATCTACAAATCCGTCCAATCACTCCTCATCAACGAGACATAAAAATGATATTTATATCTCAAGTATTTTTGGAAATATAAGTACGGAACTATGTATTCGCACTTAGTCTCTTTGTTTTGTTAAAATATTGAAACATTTCATAGAGATGCAACTCATTATACTTAGGTATATATGTCGAATGGAGGCCTTCAAATGCGGTGTTATTGGAGAATATTGAAAATTAAATAAATGGATAGAAATTACAAACATAGAAATTATTGAGAGAATTAGAGATATGAGATTGCGGAGGAATCTGAGAAAAATAAGAGCTCAAATGTTAAAAAGGGTGCTAAGTGATATTTTAGAGTTTGAAAGAAAATGGGAAAGGAGAGGCCTAGATTGGAGTATTTTCCCCACTTAATGAAAGATATAGTAAATGATCTGGAGTATTTAAAAAGAGTTTACCTGGAATAAAGTTGAAAGTATGTTAATGGTTGCTTCACACCAGTATTAAGATTGTATTCTCGAGATGATGCTTATGACGATTGAAATGCTATCTATTAAAAATACTTAAAACTATTTTACACAAGAATACAACGCCATCTAATAAAAAAAAATTAAAACTATAATAGAAACAATTAGCAAGTGTTTTATTAAATAAACACACCATCTATTAGTAGCAAATTAAACTAGTTTTCGACTATGACAGACCCATTAAGAACCATAGAATTGAAATAGCATAAAAACACTACCTAAAAACAATCATCCATTTGTCAACCTTTTTCTCCATTCGTTTTACTAAATGGGGTAATCACTTTTTAAAAATTATAAATTTATAGAATTAATAGTACGATTTTAAATTTTAAAAAGACGTTAAACGAAGAATGCTGTTTTAATTGAATATGGCGAGATAATAATAAATTTCAGTAAAATTAGACAAGCTATAAAATATATATAATAACCTAATTATCACCTGAATTTATTTCGCGTTAAGATAAATAATGTTTCATACTTCACTATTCTCTCTATATATCAAACAAATAAAATAAATAAGGAAATTTACCAAATGATTTAGAGACACTGGAACATTTTTTTATACCTTATACGTTGATTTGATGATGTAGGAATCAAATAATAAAATTTACTTAGCATATATTTTGTTAAAATTTATTATCAGGGAGAAATTATATAAAAAATTACATTTTGGGAAAATGTAGAGAAGTTCAAAAGTAAAACGGGACCATAAAAAAATAATACCGACTTCAAAAAACTTAAATGCAACAAATAAAAAAATAATAACTTATAAATAAAGTAAAATCCACTAAAAGGTATAAAATAATTATCTTATTTAGTTGCAACTAAACGACGAAATATTAACATGAAATTACTTTTTGAATTCGGTGCCAAACAAAATATACCTATAAGCAAGCGTACCCGCCAAACGTACTAAGTAAGATCCGTCAAGTGCGATTCATAAAATGTATGTTTTGCACCGACTTCAAAAAGTAATTTCATGTTAATATTTCGTCGTTTAGTTGTAACTAAATAAGATAATTATTTTATACCTTTTAGTGTATTTTATTTTATTTTTAAGTTATTATTATTTTATTTGTTGAATTTAAGTTTTTTGAAGTCGGTTTTATTTTTTTTATAAAAATTATTTTTATTGATGTTATTAATAGTGACTTAATATAATACCTTGCATGCATCTCGTAAGAGAAAGCGTCAGGCGAATAGAATCAGAAAATGAAAATAAAATTCAATTCATAAATATGAAAATTCTTTCGAAACGTTTGCCGGTTTTAAATGAATGTTATAAGATTTTTTTATAAAAGATTTTATTTATCATAATTTCGATTATTTGCTCATAAGTGTAATACCCGTGTTTTCACCCTCAGTGGGTGAGGCCCTCTGTGTCCCTGCCCTCAGAGGGTGGAGAATGTAGGGAAATTTAGGGTCAATTTCTTAAAGAGATAGACATACTATGACACCAATTATTATACATAAAATATTATTTATTATATTATGAAATATTATTTATTATATTATTATACATAAAATATTATTTATTATATTATGAAATATTATTTATTATATTATTATACATGAAATATTATTTATTATATTATGAAATATTATTTATTATATTGTTATACATGTCTTATTAACATATCAAATATTTAGTAGCTATAAATGGTAATAATTACTATATCACTTATGTTTATCTAATTTAAGTAACCAATATATGGTGATAATCAATTTTATTACGAATTATATTAATTATTATATTAAATGTATTTATTTATTTAATCACTATATATTATTATAATTATATTGATTTCATTAACTAAATAAACATAATTAGTAACAATGAATTTTACATTATTAATATGAAAATATTTATTCTTGTTAATTAGTAATCACTTACATAATAAGATGGCCATCGTCTCCCAAATTTCGTATGTGCACACACTCACCCCTACAGCTGTAACTCCGGTCTTATGCCCCGTATAATTCACCCCCAAGAATAATCAGTCACCACGAAACAGCCCAAATTTCACAACTAAATTAGTTCTTTATTTCATCCCCTCTCCTACACAATTAAAGACACTCCTATTCTAAGCCCTATACTCACAAATAATTCACCCCTTGTTCTCTGCCCTTTTCACCCTTAAATTCCACTAATAACACACCCCCGTTCTAGTCACCTTCCGGGCTCGGCTCGCTCTCTCGCTTCTCCCGACGCGCGGCCGCTTCTCGGCCCCTTCTCTCCTTCTCCCCCCAGCCCCTCTCCTCTCTCGGGTGCTGGCTAGCTCACTCTCGCTCTTCGGGACACCTTCCCCGGACCCTCGTGATTGCGCTCCTCGGCACTTTCCCGGTACGCTCACTCTTGCTCTTCGGGGATACCTTCCCCGGACCCTCGTGATTTCGCTCCTCGGGCACTTTCCCGGTACGCTCACTCTCGCTCTTCGGGGACACCTTCCCCGGACCCTCGCTGATTGCGCTTCAGCTGGCTAGCGGGCGACTTCCCCAAAAAAACACGGATATCACCCCGCAGGGGCGGCCTGTGGGCCGCCCAGCCACTCGCTCTCACTCCCTTATCCCAACTCCCTCTCCCAGGACGCCGTCGGGCCCGCGTCCCCCGACACACATACCCTCCTCTTTCTTCCACACCGACAGCCGCCTCTTCCCCCCGTCCGCCTAAGCGTAGCTCTTTCCTTTTCGCACTCCCTGGCTCCTTACTCTTATTTTCTAGCTTAAGAAGTGTACAGGCGTCTGTTTGTCTCGTTGCAGACTCAGCGATTCACTGAGCCTACTACCCGTTCCAACAAACTTCGCCTTAATACACTAACTAAATACAAATATAACTAAATTAATTAATAATAATAATCTTAAATTAATTTTAAGGGTGGTAACCCTTACCCCCTTACGGGTTTGTCTCTAGTGCACCGCCACCATTTACATAAGAATTGGAGATTTACGTTATTTCGTCGTTGATCATATCATCAGAACTTGACCAAATTAATATGGCATCATCCCTAAGATTTCCCCTTTCCAATAAAAAAAAATCATCGAAATCGGTTCATAAACAAAGAAGTTAGGCCTAAACAAGCCTAACAAAAAAGATCTAATACCAATGAAAAAAACGGGACGAATCGGAACCTAGACTGAACCCAATGCAAAAAAAATCATCAAAATCGGTTCACAATTGGCGGAGATATGAGGTAAGACACAAGTCGGTTAAAAATTAGTACCAGCTATATATTATTCGTCTTTTATCTTCCGTACAAATATAAATTTAATGTTTTGTCTGTATATTGCTTAAAATCCCTCCAAATTTCTTTCGGATGTATACGTTTCAAGTTTGAAAGAAAAAACCCCCAACAAAATTATTGTCTGTCTGTCTGTTTTTGCCTCTCCGGTTAAATTTTGATTTCAATTGTCATAAAAACGGCTGGAGGTATTTTTGTGAAATTTCATATTTGGTTCAGATGTTTTTCAACTTAAAATCATTGCAAAAGGGGGGTTGGGCGCTAATGGAAATCATCAACTAACTCCTAAACTATTAACTCTACGGCAAATTCCGCCAGAAGCAAAGTTGTAGAGGATGTAATTCCTGATAATTTTTGTATAAAGAAATGCAAAAACTAACCACCCAAAATGGGAGGAGGATCGGAGGTGGGTGGGTGAGGGGATTCAATGATTATATGGTATTTAGATGATGTCAAATATAGTGGATTCAATAATACCTACATGACACATCATTAAAAACGACAATGTTTATATTATTTCTGAAGCAGTAAGCATTTCTTCAAGCAAGTCTTATAGAACCAGGTTCTCTTCCTCTGTGCATAAATTTCGAACCTGAATAAAAACTTTCTCATTTCTTGCAAAATCGAAATAAATAAATTTAATTGTTGATGATATAAGGGCATGTGTATGCGTTTTGAATAAACATCATTATAATATGTCTCCAATTTCATTTAGAACCACTAGAGGTATTGGTTGCGGGGTTGTTTTAAATTATCTTTTCAATTGAATTAGCTTTTATTGTTTTATTTTTGATTATTTTTATATTCTTTTGTTTGTTATATTGTTAATGATTGTTTTGTAATAATATTTTGCAATTCATCATTCTATTATATAACGAATCACAATGTAAATACAATATTAATAATCGAATATGTTGCCTGTTCCTATAAGTGTCAACGGTAAAATCTCCTCATTTCTTGTCACGATTGATTAAGGGTTTCGGAATCGACTGTTGAGAAATTTCATTTATTCCTATTACTAGGGTGCTCAATTCTAAATGCGCTGGCTCCCCTTCAGTGTAACACCATTTCAGAGTCCATTCATTAGGTACAAACATTTTCCATTTTGATTAACTCCCTTTCTATGCTCTTTCCCTCTTTCTGCAAAATTATTCCACTATTGCTACTGGTATATTTGAAAGGATAGATTTTTACTTGACCATATGGGTATGGTCAAGTGTTGTAATCGTGAATGAACAAAGGGGTTTTTTGCTTCGTTTTTTCGAAATATCCCAAAAACAGCTCAAAATATTTCGATAAAAAAAATGAGCGAAACCATGGTGTTTAAGTCTACACGAAAGCATTATAGAGTGAAAATAAAAAACAAGAGGCAAAGGTGGCATTATGGGCTACCATTTTATTTTGTCACTATAAATACCTTTATTATGATTGAAATTTCCTGAAAACTTAAATAAATAAATTATATGATGTTTTAAATAAAACAAACAATTTTTAATTAAAATTATTTTCACACTATAGTAATAATATTTTTTTTACAAAAGTTACATATTTTGAAAAAAAAAATTATGGTGGTAATATGGGCTACCTAATAAAAGACAATACAGAGCAGCAAAAATATGTCTAACAAAAAAATAATTAACTTTCTAGACACCGATTATTCAGGAGGTATACCAAGATGAGCTAGTCTTTTCAAAGTAGTTCGTGGTACTGAAAATTGCTTAGAAGCTTTTAAAAAACCAATTTTCTTTTCTGAAACAGCATTAATCGCAGATATCATGTCATCCTGATTCCAACATTACCCGATATTATTTTTCTTCCGTGGATTCAGTACTTGGCGAGGCATCTAAAACAGAAAACCACACAAGTGTTATAGAGGTTGTAATATGGGCTAGTCCAGTTGGGTAGCCCATATAACCACCAAGGCGATTGCCCATATTGCCCATCTTGGAAAATAAAGAATCACTATCCGTTAAAAACTACTTATAATTATTTAATTTTTAGAGTAATCAAATGGCCGATATTTATACAAAACGTAGTTATCAAATTAACAACTAATTCAGCATAAGTAGTCATTCTAATATAGCTGTACCTTCCAAACTTTTAAACCAGTAAATAACACAAACTGGTTCACCGCTAACGTTCTCCATAACTGACTGCGCTAGTGCATCCTTGCTACTCTTAAACAAACTATTACTAATAGTTAAGTGTTTTCCGCAAGCATACATAGACTTGTTCGTCAGATATTTCAACCCTAGCCCATAATACCACCTTTACCTCTATATATTACTAGATTTAATTATTTTGTCAAAATGTCTATTAGTACCTTAATTCTGGTCTGTGTGTTACCAAATTTTCGGTAGAAAATTATAAAATTGTTCACTATATATATGTATAAATTTATGTGTATCATCAGAGCACAAACTCATTGATTTCTCTATATGATCTCTTTCAAGGGCGTATCCAGCTTTTTGATTGGGGGGGGGGGGGGGCAAGAGGACCAAGAGGAAATTGTGAATTACAAATAAATTAGCTACAAGAAAAAAAATTAATAATATCCATTTCCTTTTGATTAGTTAATTGTCAGTAATTATTTATATTATTTTCATTTAAATTAAAGTATTTAGTAGGTATTCAAGAAGGCAAAAGAACTAAGGACAGAGGACAAAAGTAAAAGATTGTTTGTGTCGTATGGTAAGCTGAACATAAATGGTGATTATACGAACTTGGACAAGTAGGTGCTGAGGAGACCCTCATCAGATATTTAAAGAGGCCAAAAAACGGAAGAACAAACCAATGACGATAAGAGAAGAGAAGAAAAGAAGAAGCCTAGATAACGAAGGGGGCTAAATATTAAAAATTCTAGGGGGGACAGCTGCCCCTTGACCATATCTGGGCATGCCCATGATCCCTATTAACCCACTCTTGGATACTTTTACTGAAAATAAACAATGATTTATTGGCTAAATATTAGCCTTAAAGATAGAAGCCATTAGTATAAAGAAATTCTAACTAGAAAAAAAAGGAAGATTTTTTGAGCGAATGCCATAATCTGTCAGCCTGGCGAGCTGCGCTCACAGACTTTAAAAAGTGATATCAAATAAAAAAAGAAAACGGTCAATATATGTGCTTCTCTCTTCTTCCGTGATATGAAATATTTAGTTCATGTTTTTTCTGTGATCAAATGACAAAATATTTGTATTTCAAACAAACTAGAATTTATTAGTTTCCCTTGGGGCGGTTGCATCGACAACGGTGCGTCAACATCGCCCTTGAGTATGGCGTTGCTTCTATTCCTATCTTTTCTTTGAAGGGTTTTCCTTCTTTCTTGTCTATTTGGGACTTAAAAGAAAAGCTTTGCAAGTTGGTTGTGTCTACCATTAATCCCATTCCTGACAGGGGTTGTAGTTGGACCTTGAACCATCCCTAGCGTATTAATTTAGCTGTCGAGGGGGCAGAACAGATACTGCCTAAACAGAATTCCATCTTAATTTCTATCCAATTATCTAAACAAGTTTTCTATCTATGCCTAGTGTATTGAATTCTTTTCGCTTTTCTCAACTCCTTTTCTATTAGCACCCAATAGAATCGGTGTTTATCTTAGTAGCAATCCGAATCTTGATTTGTCAAAAATTCTAAGTTGAGATTTTACAGATCTTCATGTTTCAAGGTTTCGTGTTTTTTAGAAAACGTCTCTCTCAGTGGCAAAAGTTAAATTTAAGTAAGGCTAGAGGCTAAGCAATCATTGGTGAAATTAAACAGGGGTACCCACAGGGGGGCGGGGGTCAACGTAGAAATATTAGATATATTAGACCAGGATTTCCCAAACTTCCCCTACGACGGATCACTTCATAAATTCTGAAATTTTAACGGAATAGCTTGTTTATTTTGTAGGGAAAATAAATAGATATATAATGGCGAAATCACTGAATAATAAACATATTCTTACGGAGGAGAAAAGATGATGTTCACCACTAGCTTTCTGCTAAATATATCAGGGGGCGAATTCGCATTGAATGAATGCTACCTTATTTATACCTTAAACAAAAACACACACAAATATAGTAAGGTAAAATTCTAAATTTTCTTGATATTAGGGACAATATTATATAGAAGAATTCTCATATAAAATGAAGTCAGTTTATTAAACAATTCTAGGCTTTCGCGGAACACTTACACACTTTGCGTGGAACACCAGTGTTGCACGGAACATATGGTTTGGGGAAGCCTTAATTAGACTATCAAACGGAGAGTATATATTACTTTTTACTTTATCCAATGCGAAGCATGGGAGAAAGTATTGGAATCGCTCTCGAGGCAAGTGCGACTTCAAAGGGTCCTCAGGTAAAGACTACGGAACCCATAGACTCAATTAAGGTCACAAATTGAAGTATTCAATGAGATTGAATTTTAGCACGTGGCGGTTTTGCCAAAAATTACCTGGAATCTCGTCGAGAGGCCAAAAAGTGCCATTTTTTTTTGGAAGTGCGTGCGGATGGATGGATGGATGGATGTATGTATGTGTGTTATCGTTTTTTTCGTCCACGATTTTTTCCACACCTTTGCGCTGATTGAAATGAAATTGAAAACCTACCATTAGTTTAACAAAATGAAGCGCTGATTAGTTTTTGATACATATCGGTCCACAAACATTAGTACTTTATTTCAGTACTTTTTTAGTTTTTTCTAAATATCTTGAAAATGACTTAACCAATTTTGATGAAATTTAATATCCTAATTAAGTACCTTGGGGATCACAAAAAAGGTTAAATAAAGTTTTTAGTAAAATTATATTTTAATGTACTTTACTCAAGAACATATTAATATTTCAAATGAATTTGGATAAAGCTTAGCAACGATCCGTTGCAGTTTATTTACTTAGGGAAAGTGGTGTAGGTTTTATGTGAAACATGATATTAATTAATAGATTACTTCTTCTTCATTTCTATCTACGGACTTCTTTGGTCCTTGGCCTGCTTCAGCATCTTACTAGGTTGACCAAATGCGACATCCTCATTTTTTTAAGTGTTCCTCTCTAATAACTCGCAATCCTCCATTCAATGTTCTTATGTGGTCTATTCCGCGAGAGGCGATGGCTTGCTTCCATAACTGGAGAATTGTTTTTACTGAGTGGGCTTATTAGCCTTTCATCCAACCCTTTTTAGTCGCCTTCTACGACAAGCAGGGGATACTGTGAACCTATTCTATCCCCGGTTCACAGGGGGAGTGGAAAATTTATATTTTTATTCAACGAAACTCTTGCCTGGAAGAAAAGAGAATTAATATTATTAAGACAAAATAAATAAAACATTGATTAACCGTCCATGGACAAAAAATTGCCAATTACTGAAATTTTCGAAGAGTGTACCGATTTATGCAAAGGTTTTCACTTATTTGTCTTATTATACTTACATCCGATTTCATCAACAATATTTAAACTAAGGTAGCATTAAAATAAAGTTAAAACCAACTTTTAAGGTAGATTGTATTTTTCCCGTGATTCTTAAGGGAAAATCATTGCTTTAGATTAATTAAATTAAATTTAATTACCTTATAATTTTTTATTTAATTTTAATTCAACAATTTACTTTAAAAGTTGGTTTGAGGTTAATTTAAGTGCTACGTTAATTTAAGTTTGGTTGGTGAAATCTGGCTTTGTTGTTTCTTTTCTAAAGATATCCAGTCTCGGCTCTGTTTTAAACTCAATTGTAAAGCCTAAAGAGGGATTTAGGTATTCTTCAGCCTTAATTTGAATCTTTTTATCTGACAGCCTCTTGCGCTATTCTTTGTCTGTCATTCTTGGCTTTGATTTTTTTTTAGCTTTTTACTTAACACACATATATAGTAAATAAAAAAGAAAGTGCTCACCCGGATTACGTTTTGTGGTTTTTTATTTCAATTAAGATCATTTGTAATTTCACTGAAAAAATTTCATCCCGACTATAAATGAATATGCAATTACGAAAAGGGCACATGTTTGAAAATTGAAAACGTTCAGGAATGAAAAAAACTAATTATTTTCTAAAGTTGTGTAAAATTTATAAAATTTATTTTTAAGTTCATTTTGGGGGTAGTAAAATTAATACCAGAGTTGTTCCTTTTTTGATCATAGTGGGTGCAGAGAAGCTTTTAGATTACATTTATATGAAAAAGTCTATTTGTCAAAATATGCGAGATGTGCCATTTTCGAAATTTCATTTTCAATTCTATCCTACCTTAATTTAGACTGAAACATATACATTCATAAAATACAAATAATAGGCCGGCCAAGTGCGTGGGCTCTGTACTTTATATCTTCCAAAATATTTGAGATATTAAATTCTTTCTTATTTATCGTTGTAAAGGAGAGAATCAGGGAATTCGTAGTTTTCTTCATTATTATAAGTTAAACTACTTCTGAACGCCAAAACTCTCCTAAAAATAACCTTGGGACACTCATATCGTAATTTCAAAATAAATTAAATTTAAACAAAAAACTGGTAGGATTTTGAGATATTTTTAAAAAACTATGCTTATTTTTGCAGAATTATACTATACTTGCCCATCCTAAAGTAAAAACGTGTGTCGTGGGGCGCCCGATAAGTGAAAACTGTAATTACGGTTTTCTTCTCTCTCTATCTATCTATTATATAAAAATTACACAAAATAATTGAAAGTAATGGAAGGCACCCCAGAGGTAGCGAGGAAAGAAAAAATTAACACATATCCAAATAAGGTGTAATTTATTGGAATCCTTTCTCCTTTCCTTTCAAACCGACGTTTCGAAGGATTCTTTCCTCCTTCTTCATTGTTTTAAAGCGTCAATGAAGGAAACAAATAAAATTCTTCCTTCCTGTGGAGAGAAGAAGGAAACATTTTATTTGTTTCATTCATTGACCGTTTAAAACCCTGAAGAAGGAGGGAAGAATCCTCCGAAACGTCGGTTTGAAAGGAAAGGAGGAAGAATTCCAATAAATTACACCTTATTTCGATATGTGTTAATTTTTTCTTTTCTCACTACCCCTGGCTGCCTTCCATTAATTTCAATTAAAAGTTCTACCAGTCCGTCTTTCTCCAGAGAAAATTTCGTTGCAAATAAATTACACAAAATTTCAGATTTTTCTTATGGTGGAGGGGTTGAACATTTTTGATTGATATAAGAATATTTAAACATTTAAATCATTTAAACGCAAATAAAAAACAAATAATTACGATCTTAACCACGCTGTGACTTGACACCATATTGTGCTCTGTCTTTCCCTTGCCCTTCCTATTGATGTCTCACATTATAGATAAGAATACGGAATGCGCTCAGTTACCTAGAAAAATAAGACGGATACGAACGCTGTGTAGTGGATTCCGAGGGGTGATCCGCGATTGGAAGTATTTTGAAAGTACATGGAAATATTTGGAAGTACTTGGAAATATTTGGAAGTACTTGGAAATATTTGGAAGTACTTGGAAATATTTGGAAGTACATGGAAATATTTGAAAGTACTTGGAAATATTTGGAAGCACTTGGAAATATTTGGAAGTGCTTGGAAATATTTGGAAGTACTTGGAAATATTTGGAACTATTTGGAAATATTTGGAACTATTTGGAAATATTTGGAAGTACTTGGAAATGTTTGGAAGTACTTGGAAATATTTGGAAGTACAAGCCGAAGTAGGTGTACAGCATATTAGGTAGCGGTTCACCCCTCGGTGGGTTCTATCTCACTCTATCTCTCTCCTTACCTCTATGCTCCCTCTCTTTTCATCTCGTTTCATAACATTCTGTCGTTACCCCCACTAAAGAAGTTTTCACTTCAAAAATAAATAATTGATTGTTGAATTGTAACAATATAATTTTATTTTATTTAAAAATTGTAAAATTATAAAATTTTCACCTTGTCAAATTCTTAAGATTATATATAAATCTTAGAGGAATGTTTGTAATTCTGGTGTTCTATAGTACTTTCCTTCCACTCTAAATAATAGGAATAATTTATTTCAGGTGATAACAATCCCCTAAACTCTATTCTCTCCGGAACGAAAAGAGATTAAAACCTCAGTGTATGTTAATAAGCTAATATCGCTTAGCTAATTTTTAATTAAGAATCACCGAGAAATTTTATTTATTTTTAACTGTAAAAAACTTTGACTCTCAATAAAAAGTTTTTAGTATTTAATGACTAATATTTCAATCTTAAGATATAATAAAAACTCGCTCACCTCCGACTAATGTATTATTCCTTTTTGACAAGGGAAAAAATTTTCCTATCAACGAGATTAAATAATGTCCAAATGAAACCAGCATTATCCATTAATTCCTGGGGATATTTAACTACTACGGTCATCAAATATTGAAGTTTTAATGAACCAGAAATTGCTCGAAAGTGAGAAGAAACTTTTTATATTTGCCTTCAATTAGTCAGTTTTAAAGCATTCCGTGTCGAAAATCGACTTCTTCGTTCCTTTTATTCTCGTAGGCTCAACGGAATGAGACAAATTCTTTTCCATTTATTATTCGCAAGCAATTGGATAAATTTCTTTTTGGGAAAATTCACACGAATACCTAGAGATACGAGCAGTTGATAAATTTGCTAAATCTATGGTGGTCCAATAAAATTTTTTGAGAAAATAAAACAAGGTTTTACTTTTTATATAAAAGAGGGACTGGATCAAGCTGAAAATAAAAAATAATTTTTCTGGTTAAGTCACAAACACTGTTGAAATTTAAAAATATGTTAAATTGAAGTGAGATGACTCTAGCTAGTTAAATCTATCAGTGCATGAGCATAACCTTTGGAGTGTAGGGAGAAGAGAGTAGGGGCGATTCTCCCTATTTTTTTTCTATTCTGGAGTGAGAGAGGGGAAGAGTTTCACTTTTCGTGTTGTACAGGTCAATTTGTCCTACCGAGGCTATAGAAGATTTCACTTCAAAAAGTTGGTACGGTTGGTTTCATTCACCCTGTAAGTATATAGTAATCTCCTCTTTCGATTTATGCTATTTAATCGTAAATTATTTTGAAATAATATCAACGAGGTTTAATTTTCTCGTTTGGAATAATATATTTAGCTATTAAATTTGAATTAAAAAATGGTACATATTTTATATTTATCTATTAGATAAATAAGCTTTAAACATGAAAGATATTAATCAGCATGTGAAAAATAAATTAATTTCAACTAAAGAAACATTTCTTATTAATGCTCATGCGATTGTAAGCTGTCAGTTGTTGTCTTGTCAGCTCAATCGATTCTTTCTCATTTCTTAAAATTATTTCTTTCTATTTTATACTTGAAAGAACTCACCTGCAGCGTTCATATAAAATTTTACAATTATCAAAAAAAAAAAAAATATAAAAATTTACTATAAAAACAAAACGAATTTACCTATTTCTAATCGGGCACTTGAGCCCAAGAGAGATAACATATAGAATATTTCTAAGTAAAAAGACTGATGTTGAAGGTCAAACCTTCCAAACTATATAGTCTCTAACAAATAAATTCTATATATCTTCGCTGATCTTACAAAACCCCGTAAGGCCTAAATTCATTGTTTGCCAGAAAACAAGAAAAACCATTTTAAACAACAAGACATATAAATACAATACAATATTTATTATTTGTCCGTAGCGCGAAATTAATTTGGAATAGAATAATAAGGGTTTCAAAGACAGATGCGTCGTGAAAAGTTGGTCGGTATAAATGTATAATACATATTTGAATCAAAAATCGGACTTACGAGGTTTTGTAAGATCAGCGACGATATACATATTTATATTCTTTATATTTATGCATGTTTATTTGCATCAAGCAGAGGACAACCTCAGTAATTTCTCTTTATGAATCAACAAATCTGCAACTCTCGGCAGATCATATTCTTTTCAATTACTGGTATATCATTGATTTCTACTTAACTTGGTTTCACTCTCTTTTAGTTCGATGAAATCCAGAGTCTGTCTTTTAAATTAAAAATTCTACAATAGATAAGTAAAATTCAGTGGGTTGAAGGAGTTATATCAGCCAGAGTAGGGATGCATCGGGTACAATAAAATTCCTACAGTAAAACGTTTCTGCCTAAATTTTATTGGGCCATCTTCAGTTATTGGACTACAGAATAAATCGTTTTTAACATTAGTTAATATCATTCTTATGATTATTTATTATATCAATTTAAGTTGCTAGGGATGATTTTTAACTTACAATTATACAATACATAGTATATTACAATATGCACATGTGAGGGAACCAACAACATTCATAAATTTTTAAAAAATGAAAAAACAAATTATGAGATGTGGAATTTTTAGAGAAATTAGAGAATTGGACAGAGTAGAGTGGAGGCAAGTAGTTGCCTCAAAACAGTTTTATGACTGTATATATGAAGATGCTTAACCTTCCGTTAGTCACGAACTTATTGCCGACATGGTTAGTCGCGTTGCACCTATGAGGTGTTTCTGGTTTTTTGAAAGCCAAGTGAGATTTATTCTAGTTTAAATAGTTAATTGTGAACTATTTAAGATTCATTAGAGATATAAAGTATGAAACAACTTATTTAAAACTAGAGGAAAAAAGAATTTAGTCGCGTTGCACCTGTTGGTGAAATACAATATTTCCTGGATTTACTATTGAATTACAATCTACGAAAAGTGTCCTAGTAATTTCAGAAAATAAAATAAAAGATAAAAAAAGGAATATATATATATATATATATATATATATATATATATATATATATATATATATATATAATTAATAAAAATTACATCCATAATACTAAGGCCAATCGTCGCCTTACACCTGTGGGATGAAGTGAGTTGCCGCAACTTGTACCGACATGTTCGAAGCTCGGGAGTAGCGTGACATATGAGTAATCAGAAGTTAGAAGATAATACAAGACCCTCCCCGGAAACGTCTATTGACAGTAGGTGAGGGAAAAGGTAACAGGATGCACCTGTGAAGTGCGCGCGACTAACGGAAGGTTAACAACACACAAAAGGAATTTACTGAATTCTATAACTTTTATGTTCCTTTAATTCAGAAGAAGTGTTTTAATTTGTGAGATGATGATGAAGTAAAATTGATTTGTTTGTTGTTAATAAGAATAAATTGTTGGTTATTTTGAAGGCTAGGAGGGGTCAACTCGTTTGCTGTTTCAAAATTTCAATTTATTCGGTCCTCCTGGGAATTCGTGGACCGCAAGCCTGGTCAGTTGGTCCGCTGATGTAACTCTATCATATATCATAATCTTCTAATTCAAGGCACAAAAACAAACAGGCTCATTTGCATTCCACTTTGCTCTCAAATTATGAACTTGTCTCGATTAATTCGATGGCCAAACATTTTGTTTCTTTTAGTCAGCGGTTTGTGATTTGGGCCAATCTCTATAGAGAATATATACAAAGCCGAATGTCGAAATAAAGGGAGAGCGTGGGGGGGGGGGGGGGCAAAGACTTAATTGACACCAAAGGGACGCGGGGAAAGAGAGAAGGGCACAATCAGCTCATTCGGTTTACTTTCATTGAGGTCATTTTCGAAATCCAATCGCAATTTTAGTGATTTAAAAAAATAGATATGTCGAGTTCGCAAAAGTCCAAAATCGCAATTGACGTGCCATCTTTTAATATAATATTCGGATTAGAATGTTATTCCATATAGGATCCACTAAGCTCCCTGATTACGCCTTCTTTGGAATTGCCAACTTGAATATATTGTGAAATTTGGGCTTATTTTAAAGTTGAAATCGAAATGGAGTAAAGAGATTGTATCTTAGTGGGAAGTTGGCATTAAATCCATTTAAATATGTCAATGCCTGGCAAGATGGCGGTTCGGTAGTTTAATCACTCTTTATGAAAAGAGGAATTGTATCTAAATCGATTTTAGCAATTCAATAGACTAGTCAAGTCTCTCACACGAGAGTGAACTGAAATCGATCTTCGCCTTAATAACTTGGTAACTTTTCCGCCATTTTAAGTGTAAAACAAGAACTAAGTCTTCAAATGAGATACGTAGCTGTTGCGTGATTTAGTAGCAGCGCAAAAGCAACTCTCAGGATGAATTCGTTTTGAAAATCCATTGATGAAGAAAAGCAGACGGTTTTGCGAGTCAGGTATTCACGAAGGGCGAAATACGCCCGCCCTACACTCCCCTTGCTTCCTTCTTCCCTTATAAAAGCCAGATCCAAAATAACACCTACCACATACCATCTTCAGCCTTTATTATTAATTAACGAAAATTAGATGAAGACATTTCAAAAATGTTCTTTCTTAAAAAAGTGGAAAAATTTTACTTTAAAATATTTTGTTTTGCCGAGAGAAATCAATGAGGTTGTCTTCTGCTTAATGCAAATAAGCATATACGAATATAAATATATATAGTACCAGCGGACCGAGCGTTGCAAGGTAATTATTTGCTTTTGTTAAATATATTATTTTAAATTTTTAATTCAATTAAAAATCTCAATTCTTATTTGCATACAAATTTAGATAAATATGAAATAAAATATAATTAAAAAAGAATTTAATTAAGGTCAAAAATCTAAGATTTTAGTAAATATTTTTACATTGCATATCAGAGGGTTTCTGTCCCCTCAGGATTTGAACCCGAGTACTAACATCCCTAGTAGCACAATGTTTCAAACTATATAGTACCTATAATAATAAAACTAAGATATTGAGGTAGGTTTCACAAAAAAAATAATACAAAATTGAGTTTTGAATTCGATATATTTCGGAGGTTAGCCCATCATCAGGAGTCTAAGAAAACTGATTACATATTGGAAAAATAGTTATTAATTATGAAATATATAGAAAACCCACTTTCACGGACACAGTCATTCCCTTCTCATCTAATCACCCCATTAATACAAAATTTGCAGCATTCTATTCACGATTCATAGACTCCTCAGTATACCCATGAATACTATAAATTTCAATAAAGAGCTTAACATCATTCAGAATATAGCCCTGAATAATGGATATAACATTTCGACTATCAACAAAATTTATAATAAAATCAAACGTAAAATTCACTATTTCACACTACACTCATTAGAATCGGGAACTGAAAAAATATATAGAAGAATACCCTTCATTTCTAATCATCTGACATCTCCATTAGCTTATACCCCTAGATCATATGGAATCACCCCTGCTTTATACAACAACAATTTAGGCTCCCAATTAATTAACAATAAAATAGACAAAATTGATAAATTAGACAAATCAGGAGTGTATAAATTAACTTGTCAAGATTGTGACGCTTTTTATTGGGCAGACAGGTCGCGCTTTCAAAATACGTTACTCCGAGTATAAGAGCCCTTAATCATCTCAACAAATCCGATAACATTAATTTAGATTCGGACTCAGCCTTCGCAATTCACTTACATGAATCTAACCATTCACCCTCTAATAATAACCCTATCCCCATTCATTTTGAAAGAAAAGGCTCTTAAATTGACCTCTTGAATCCACCGAGATAAAAATAGCCTTCTAATAATTCACAAATATTTTAAATAATCAATTGGAAGTGTATAAAAATACAATTATTGATTATATGTTATAATAAATTAAATAAATATCTCTTCCATTGTTTGCACATTGAATATACTCGGGTAATTGCACTCTCTCATACTTTCAAGTTGTACCTTTTCAGGTACTTCGTCCATTCGTTATTATAATAGCAGGTATAGATCCTTTCAGCCAGCTCAAATCTCAATAGAAAATATTAATTCTAGAACAACTTCTCCCCCCCTCTTCCCTTCTACATTCCCCCACCATACATTTTTATAAAAAATTTTTTTTTAAATTTACTTGTAAAACTATTTTTCCAATATGTAATCAGTTTTCTTAGACTCCTGATGATGGGCTAACCCCGAAATATATCGAATTCAAAACTCAATTTTGTTTTATTTTTTGTGAAACCTACCTCGTATCTTAGTTTGATTATTATATTAAAATGTTTCACCTAGAACCAACACCGAACTCTCTTAAAAGTTATATAGTACCTATATAGTGTTAGAGAATCTATATAGCCTCTATATAGTTACTATATAGTTTGAAACATTGTGCTACTAGGGATGCTTGCCAGGATTGGTAGTTCGAACCTCGAGACAAAGACACACTCTGTCATGCAATATATTTAAAAGAAGCTAAACATTTTCGGGTTCAAGTCCTGAGGGGACGGTCTGTTTTTTGCAAATTTCATCCAATAAGTCATCATTTTCGTTATTTTTAAAATTTAACATTAGATTTTTTTAAATATATTTTAGGACCTTCGCCCCCAAACGGATATTTCTTTGTGTAAATGAGGGTAGGAGTCAGAAATAAAATCTTGTGACTAAAACCTGAGAAGGAAATTGACAATCTTCCACAATGAATCAGCCTGTCTTATAAAAAAATCTTAAATTTCACCTAATTGTATTTATTATTATTATTATTTATTTATTTATTATAGTAGTACATAGTATACTATTTGGGTTCTCCTAATTCTATTGCTATAAGCAAGCTATGACTTGTCTACAGCACTCTTAGTTATTTATTTACGATCTTATATCTATATTGAGAGTTCTTAGAAATGGATTAGTTCAGAAATTATCGAATCATCTTTATTTATTCCTTTTTTCTACTATTACTATTTAAATAGTTCCTAAGCGAGAACAATTTTTATTCGACTAAAACTCTTGTGGACTTGTCTTTGACATGCTTGAACTGGAAGATATATCAGGCAGAGACTTCAAACCTTCTATTCGCACACGTTTCGGAAAAAATATTCATTTTAATTGCCCCATGAAACTATGCAACAATTTTATTTCATTTCGAGAACCAATATATATTATTTTTAAAACAAAAAAAATGTTTTTTATAAAAATATTTGAAATAACGTATAATAATTTGAAAATTTAAAGATCCTCCTGCAATTATGAAGTCAACTAATGAAAATACTCTAAATGAAATTTAAGGGATCCGCCGAATCCACAGCATCCATGGACCACACGCCACTGTATATTTATGTTTATTTGCTTCACGAAAATGACAACATTCTTTTAATTAAAATTTTTTACTATTTATATAATAAGATTATTTACAGTAGTCCCTCTTTTTATTTTAAGGGATTTTGATTATACTTGGCAATTTTTATGATAGTTAAACTTATTTTCAAATGGATTTTGATTATAAGCAGTTGTTAAATGCTCTAATCCGATTAATTGGACTTGTGGTGCGTAGCACCACACCGCCCCACCCAATGTCAATGTTTACAATGGAAAGTGAACTTAAGATTTGTTTGTTAAGGAAAATCCATTCATGGAAAGAAACATTGATAGGAAGCGAGAGATTATTGTAATATATTGTTTTGCCGAGAGTAACAGAATTGTTGATTCATAAAGAGAAATCAATGAGGTTGTCCTCTACTTGAATCAAATATACATATAAATATATTATCATCATCATCATCATCAGCCTGTCGATAGCGACAATCCACTGCTGAATATAGGCCTCTTCCATCAAATGGAAGGGGGTTGGCATTAAGTCACCACGCTTGCCAGACGGATTGGTGACTAGGAATCAGATTATAGCCGGTCAAATATCAATGCAGGGACTCGGACTCGAACCCGGGACTCCTGCTTAGAAGGCTAGTGTCTTTAAGCTCTCGGCTAATCCGATTCCTTGAAATATATTATAAATATGTATAAATATAATTTATTTGTTAGGGACTATAGTTTTAAGGTTTGACCTTTATTATCAGTTTTCTTAATTATAAATATTTTAACTGTTATTTCTCATAATCTTTTTAGTTTGTTATGTGACCTGCTTACATTAACAACGAAACGAAAACATCTAATTAGATATTTGAACTCATGAAAATAACAGATAAAATATTTCTAATTAAAAAAACAAGATGAAGGCCAAACCTTCGAAACAATAGTCTATGACAAATAAAATTATATATCTTTATTTGCATTAAGAAGAGGATAACCTCATTGATTTCTCTTAAAAAAAAAACTATAGCTTGCTACCTTGCTAAACAATGTAATATAATAATTCGAAATCGTTAATTTTGAATCACAGTCATGGTATAGTTATCACTTTGAAATTAATGAAAATGTGCAACAATCCGTACATTATGGTTAAAAAAAATTCGTTATAAAAATGAAGTTTTTTTTTGTTTCTTTGAAAATTAATTGTATGAGTGTCAAATCTCAATGTATGCGTAGGTTTAATTTGAACGGCATTTAGTAGAACTTAATCCCTTCGTAAAATTAGATATTGGAATAGTACCCCCCGGAAATGCAGGTGTTAGGAATGATCGCAGATTAACCGATCGAAACGTTGTAGATTCATTATTATTTATTGTTGTGTTCAATTAATAATATAATTAATGATCTATGAATTTAATAAAAATGTAACCTTCAATGAATTCAATCACAAAAATATAAGCTTTAACATCTACTTCTTTGTTTCCCGTGCTGTTAGGAGTAGAACTACCTCTATCTGTATTGCTCTTTCTCAATTTTTATAATCTTCTCTTCTTCAGGACCTTCATGAGTGCACACTGCACAAACTTCTTCGTTTAAATCCACTTTTTTGTTATTTTGAAAATATCTTTTATTAAGCAATTATATATACCATATATACCGATTGTTTCCAAGACACGTGTAATTTGTAGTTACAGAATGGAATGAAATATAATCGTGCATTGCCCTGCATATTCAAATCGACGATATATCAAATCGGTAATCTAATGATATAGTAAGCATTTCGGGAAATTTAGCCTTGCAATATTAGATGAAATATCGGGGGTTTTTAGTGTTTAGCTGAGAAAATGCTCAGGAAAAACCCAGACGTTTAAGACCCATTGTTCCTTCTCTTAATCCCTCTTCGGTAATATTAGAAAAATCTGTGGTGCAATCCTTGCATTTAAAAAAAAAATAACGAGTATTATTTAAGTTTAATTCAACTTCGACAATAAAAATGACTTTACAAAAACATGATTAAGAATACAGAAGCATTTCCATACCCTCGCTCTAAGAGATTAAATACATTTCATCAATATTAAGTATTTTTCTTGGACTTTGTAGAATGTCTTGAGCTGTAGATTAACCGAAATTTTTATACGCTTCCATTTATTACCCATCAAATATGCCTGAATTATATAAATAATAATCCTGCTTGGATTAAATGTTCTTTTTATCATGCTGGTTAGGCGGAGAAGATTCGTACAAATAAAGTATGATAGTTAACCGCCCATTTTGTAAAAATATATAAGTTTTGATTTGAAATTTAAATTGTAGGAAAAAATACTTGGTATTTTTTATTTTATTTTAATAATATGTAAACTGAATATTGTTTAAAATAAAAAATATGTAAAATCTATATCTATCTATCTATCTATCTATCTATCTATATATATAAAATAGAAAAGTATGTGGATATATATGTATGTGGAAACGATCTGATTGGCCAGTGCATAGCCAATGCCAAAGCGTTAAATTATTAGAACGATTCTGATTGGTCAGATAGTGATCGTGCTTAGGCAATGTGTTAAATAAATCTTTCCTTATTCTTCCTTATTTTTGAATCAATTTCATTCAGCACATTCTTTCGATACTTACAGTAAGATTTTAAATTTCAATTATTAAATTGGTATGAACGAGACGCTCCCCGCCAGGGGCTAGGTGACGCCGGGCCGAAGGCCCGGTCGTCAGCTAGTATTATATAAAACTTAATGTTTGTAGGTATGTATGTATGTTTGGTTTCTTTATACACTTATAAACGTCTGAAGGAATTACAACCAAATTTGATATACATATTATTTACTATCTGGGGAAAAACAATGGGGGGCTTAGACACCACTAGGGGGGATGGGTGTGTGAAATTGATTAGTAACTACTACCATGGCCATCCTCCTGCTCTCTTAAGCAACCAACGTCTTTCTATCTTGGTATATATTACAGTCAAAAAGAATCTTCAATTATTATACATATCTATTTAAGACTTTATTAAAAAAAATATAACAATCATATTTATTCTCTCCTAATTAATATAACATCAATAAACAAGCTGCGAGGGGGTCCAAGGGGCGAACCGCCGTTCCCGAATATGTTTCACAACTGTGGAGAGTGTCCTCCAAACATTCACTTGCCACTATGAGTGTAATTCAGAAACGAGCTATTGGACTAATATGTATATGACCTGACCCTTTAAGACTCTCTATTCGCTGGCCCATCGAAGAAATGATTCCGCGATTTTTCTATTTTATGAAATATTTATATTACCAAAACGAACAAGTGAATACATTTGAGGGCTTTTTGGCTTTATAGTAGTTCTGAATGAAAAATAATGAAAATCAGAAAAATGTGTAGGTATGGTTATATGGGAAGCCATGACTACTAGAGCTAATGAACTAAAATTTGACAGATAAATTTGTATTTTTTTTGTAATGATATTGATACAAAAAGAAGTTGCGACAAAAAGGTACAACCGTAGTCCAGGACAGACCTTTATATTGTTAAAAGAAGAAATTTCAGGGATTGGGTCGAAGCTGAAAGTATTTGTGGATGCGGATCTTGAAAGACTAAAATTTATATGTAGTTGGAAAGACAGACGAGGCAAGTGAGTTCGAGTATCTAAAGTCATAGAGATAAACGTTCGGAAGAAGCTAGCTTTGCCAAACTGTTAAATTTCAAATTTTTAACTAAAATCGTTGGCTGATTAAAAATTTAAAGGATAATTTAAATTTGTGTAGAGCATATACCGAATCTTGAAAAAAATTTCTCTGATTTCGTAATGTTTAAAAGACACTTGTTTAAGGTAGTTGTTTCACCATATGGGTTTTCTTAAGATTTTTTTGAAATTTAAATAGATTATTATTTAAATCCTTCTGCACCGATTGGTGGAAAAACAAAATTTATGAATAATATAGTTCCAGAGATATTAAATTCCAAAGATAGAGTTTTTCAGACTCTTATACATTTCACTATACGGGATAATGGGAAAGTTTACATACATATTTAATTATAATTAAGAAACTATTCTTACCATTGTTATAAAAAACTGAACCAACATTAAACAATAACTATACGTTTTTTAAGAAAATTTTAATTCATAGTTACAACACAGTTTCTGAGATAATAATGAATAAATAATGAAAAATTTACACTAAAAACAATCTGGCAACAACGCATATATTTAACCTAAAAAGTGGGTTAACTTTAGTAATTTTTTTGACGTTTTTTCGCTACAGCCATTGTCGCAACAGCTTTCAATCTCTTATTAAGAACTTTTTGTTTTATAAATCTCCCTTTATAATGTACTTTATCTGAAATTTCTATAATAAAATATACACAAGCTCGGACAATGTTGCCAGATTTGTCAAACGAGCACGGGATTGACTAGAAGTGGTACATAAACAGCAAAAAGTTTTAGGGTCATGAATTATGAATCTTTATTGTCTGTTCTATATACTATAGAATTAACTTTTTGCTAGTATTGTCGCGAAACAACTACCTTAAAAGCTAGCGACTTGTGACAATGGAGGACAGACAGATAGACAGACACATGCTTAAAAATTTTATATTAAATATCATATATTATTATTTTGTATTTTGAAGAGATTTTTTTTTTCTATTTCTCATCATTTGTCCTGTTCAAGTATAAATTTTTATTCATTTAATAAATAACTGTCTGTCTCAGGAGAAAGTTATGTTGAACGTTATTTATATTTACTCGGTTATAAATCACCTGGACTGTCTTTGAACATGTTTTCTTATTATTAATTTCTATAATAATTCACTCGAATTTCATATATTTATAGCATTCTTTAATGCCACTTTAGATAAATAATTGGTTCACTTGTTCTATTTCAATGGACCAATCATCATTCATCGTAAAACGTTTCCGGACGCCCATCAGAGGGGCTGTGTTGCTTAATTTTCATTTGATTTGGGGTTCTCTCTTGGAATTCTGTGGGAGAACCTGATCATTTGCTCGGGCCTCTATGATGATTCCCTAAAGAAATATGCCAAGTACTAAGTTTGTAAGACTTCTTATTCAACCAGCTATACATTTGAACTTAATCGTCTCTATGGCTTGGAATTCTCACCATATCGTAGACTGGGAATTGGACCGTTGAAAGTCCATTTTAAAAATTTTAAATCTCTTGTACAAGACTTTCTTTTTACAAAATAAACCAAGTCCACTTGGCCCCATAGTATTTTTATTTGTTTAGCTTCTAAAAATCAGTGTAATAAATGTACTATATCGATTTAAAAACAATGGATCTTAAAACTTTGAACTTCAATTTCTCAAAATAATGATACCTATATGGACTTGGATCACTCCAATTCTCAGCTGAAGATACTTATATAATTCCAGAATTCTGCAATCTTTATTCGTTCAAGATGGAACTGCACATTAATACTTTTAAGCTTGGACCTCATTCCGCCAATTGATCAATCTTAAAAGTAGGTAAAAATTATTTTCGCCTCCCTTAACATATTAGTATTTTGAAATCTCTAAGGATAGCATAATTATACTTAGACAGTAAGTTAAATTAGGTACCCACTATATGAGTCTACAGAATTTCCTCGAAATTGGCTTAACAGTTTGAACTAAACAGGTTATCCAAAATTCGAAATTTTACAGTAAATGAGTAGTTTTTAGGTAGTTAGGGGTCGAATTTTGAAAAATTCAATTCTCACTTAATTTATATGAATCTATGGATTAACTGTGCAAAATATGGGCCTGATCAAACAAAAATTTTTTATAATATATAGGGAATAGGCATCTATTTGCTAGAGACTATAGCTTCGGAGTTTGGTCTTCATCATCAGTTTTTTTAAATAAAAATATTTTATATATTATTTTTTATGGGTTGAAATATACTTATATTAGTTTGTTATGTGACCATCTCAGTTTAACAACAATACAAAAACATCTAATCAGGTATTTGAATCGATGAGAAATAACAAATAAAATATTTCTAATTAAAAAGACTGATGATGAAGATGAAATCTTCGAAATTATAGTACCTAACAAATAAATTATATATAGGTATATTCATTTATTTAATTTTCATCAAGGAGAAGAAAACCTTATCGATTTCCCTTTAGGAATACAAAATTCAATCTTATCTTGAAATTTCTTTTATAAATCCATAGTTCCCGGTTCGTAACACCGGGGTCTACTGATTAATTCGATTTAAGTTAAGTTTGCTCAGCCCTGGTTAAATCTGGCTCGAGGTCAACTTGGCCTTTGTGTCAAAATCTGGCTGCCGGATTTTGATTCAACTTTGATGTCGGCTCTGTTTTAATTCATTGTGCGCCAAGGACAACGAAAACCGAGCCCAAATCAACTTTCCTCAACTGAACAAGAGAATCGAACTGAATACAACCCAACCAAATTTAATCAACTTATTTGGAAATGAACATCTTTTTCTAAAAAAAAGCTTATAAAAACGAACATTAATGAATTTGTTTTGAAATAAACTTTTTTCTACTTAAACCTAACCTAACTTAAAAATGACTAACTCAATTAACTATTCAATAATCGTTTCCAATTTAGATTCTCTAGTCTGTCATCAGATGTGTAAATATTCATTTATTTATTCTATCCCTCTCGGTTCGCGGCCGTTTACAGTCAGTATACAGTAATTACAATATTTCTTCGAGAATTTAACATTTATTGACAGGAACTTTCTTCCTCCGACCTTCTTCCAAGCAACAAATAACCTTCAATCTTTCAAAACCCATATCCACAGATACCTTCGACTCCGACCTAATCCCTACATTTTTCTTCTTATTTTCACGATACAAGTGTCAACCGCCGACTACGGGGTTGTAGCTTTTTGGTGCAACTTCTTTTTTTTATCAATATCATTATAATAGTGTTTAATGTTAGGAATTAACTATTTCGCAACAAATGTAGCACTATAATTTGTTCATCATCATCATCGAGTGTAGAATCCTAAGATTGGTTTGATGCAACAACTCGCCACCCACTCAAATATATCCGATGCTCTTTCACTAAGATTTAGTAAAAGTTTACTCAGATAGTTGCAAACTCGAAATTTCTCATGATATTAAAAATCACATTCCGATCTACATACTTTTACTAAAATCTCTTGGTAAATGTGGGAATATTCAGGAAATATAGGTTTTTTAACCTAGTGGTGGATGTTCAGATTGCCCGATTTCGTACATTTACTATAAGAAATATATCCAAATTTAAGATAACTAATTTGAATATAAAATACAAATATCAATAATAGTAGCTTTAAAACTCTTATGGAAAATCAAGAGAGATTGTTAACTACTAAATTTGAAGGAGACTATAAAAGAGTGTGTCTTCTGCTTGAATTATAAATAAAATTTATAATTCCAGCAGAAGACACACTCTTTTATTGTCTCCTTCAATATATAAAAATTCTGCTACTCTCGGCAAAAACTTTCAATTTAATTTAAAACTTTCAATTTACTAAATTTGAGGAGTTATTGGTTATTTTTATCAGAAGGGTTGTTCTCAACTGATGAAACAACCATTCTTATAAAAAAATCCATCATTCCCGTATAGCACAGAGACCAAAATAAAACCCAAATGCAACTTTTTTGATTGGTTGAATTATAGTCATTATATAATTGATATATTTAGGTTGAATTACGGTTTCAAAACGGTAGTTATGTCTCGTTTTTTCAGTTTTGAACTGTGTTGTATTATCGTTAAATTATAGTCGCAAAGATTATAAAGCAACCGTTACAAAAAAGTTGTCGCCAACATTTTGGTCACCGATTTGCAACAGTTTATTTATAATTTTATATTTTTTTGAAACCGTAATTCAACCTAAATAAAACTACATATATAATAACTATAATTCAACCAATCAAAAAAGTTGCATTTGGGTTTTATTTTGGTCTCTGTGCTATAAGGGTTATGACTTTACCATAAACCTAGACTCTCTCTTGTGAAAGAAACCCCCCCCCCCCTCTTAATTTTGGGCCAATTAGTAATTGAACATATTTTCTTTTAAATATGGAACTCTTCTAGGGCAAATAGCTTCAAGTATTTTTGTGCAAATATTTTATCATTTCAATAATTTTTGACGCCCCATTTGGGTCACTCTCACTTTCATATGAAGAATCATTTTCATAAGGTCGTATAGGGTGCATATGCAAAATTTATTAGAAATCGACCAAACGGTCTAGGACTTATATTGATAGTTCTATTTTTAGAACCCCCCCAATTTTGGTCGTCTACAAAATAATGATTCTTTTTTATTATAGTTACGTTGTATAGTAAATTCCATTTTTGTCTTTGTTTTGTTTTTTAGTTTGAAAATTTTATAATTTTAATTTTTAATACCCCGCCCACTTTAATATTTGGTTTGATTTCAACCAAAATCTAAACAGCTCTTAATCTCAATAAAAAGATTCTATTCGTTTTGATATTCAAACTAGTTTTTGAGCTAGAGCGTACAACAAATTTGTTAACACAATAACGTATTAAAATAATTAATATCTCGTAAAATACAATTTTCACTCATTATGGCTTTTTGTAAAGCAAAACGCCATGGTTTTGCTCATTTTTTTTAATGCAAATAGTTTTAGCCGTTTTTTGAGATATTTCGAAAAAACAAAGCAAAAAAAAAAAACTATTTGCATGCACAATTACATACCCTGTATGGTAAAGTAATAAACCATAACACCTCGGATTTATAGGTGACAATCTCTCTTGATTTTCTATATTAATTTTAGATAACTGCATAAGTTAGATCATAATATGTGATGAACTATAAAATATTAATTAATTTTTGGTGTTATTGGTCTAATACTAAAAATATTTTTCTGATCATTAATTATTGTACTTGGACAGATGTCGATAGAAGGCTGAAAATAGTAATCTGAAAATAACGTTGCAATCTCTAAGTTATTATAAAATCTCTTGAGAAACGATAACTTTCAGATTCGAATATAATCGAATTGCTATTTGAAATTTTTCACATAATTTCCATAAAATTTTTATCTGGCATGAAAGCAATAATAATACTATGAAAGCCGCTCGTAAAATGCTGTTCCTAATATATCAATAATCCAATAATTTTGATCGTATATATATATATATATATATATATATATATATATATGTTCAATAATGTCCCGAGCAGATAAATAGAAAGCGATATAAAAGAGCCAGTCTCTTTCGAAAGGGACCCAATTAATTAATTGGAGTTATTAAAAATGATAGGACATCACTTAAGCGAGTTAAAAAGTTTAAGAACTCCAAGTTACTCCTGCTCTCCAGCCGGAATTAAAACTAATTACGTTACTTAACTGGTTTGTTCTTTGATTGTCCAAAAAGCAGCTCAGGGTTGGTTTGGACTCGGCAACCATTTAAGCGGTCACTTTGCTGTTTTCCGATTCTCTGGTCAAAGGTGCTCAATCCTCTGATAATTGTGTCAGTGACAATCCATTTGGGAAAAGTTTTAAGCCAGATCTGTCAATCTGGCGGCCCGCGTGACACATCCGGCCGACGGCTTCATTTTTATGGCCCCTTTTGATGCTTTTATAAAAAAAAAAATGTTTTGTATAAAAATAGTTAAATGATTAAAATATCTTGTACAATTTTCTGTCTCTATTATTAATAATATTTATTATAAAATTTTACTATAAAATAAACTGATGTGGCCATTCACATGACTTTATCATACACCTTAGTCCTCTCTTATATTTAATATTGAATTAAAAAAATAATTTATAACTATTTATGAATGAACCCCTCCCCCTTCTTAATTTTGGACCCATTAGCAATTAATAATATCTCCTTTTAATTATGAGACTATTTTATTAGAAATATCACCATTCTTGCCCCCCCCCCCCCCCCTCAATTTCACATAGTGAGTCATTTTCATAAGGTTGTTGTATAGGTGTTGTGACCCTCGAGAATTCTTTCCTTGAATAAATATAGTTGTTTTAAGGGCGATGGTTTGCGGTCCCTTTGAGGCTTGAGGGCATCTTTTTGACAATGGGAGAATGGGGCCTGCAATTCGCTTCCTGTCAATAAATATGAAATAGCTCTTACAGCAAGTCATAAATAATTTCCAGATGTCAGATGGCCCAAAAGTCATTTTAGCGTGAGAAATATCTAAGGATTGAATTTCCAGAAATGGGAGGAAAGATTTTAAGAAACGCCCCGCTAATTAAGAATTTGGCCTATGAGAGGGAATCTTAGAATTTCGACGTTTCAGGCAGCTTTTGGTCAGTGGAGAGTTTGGCAAGGCTAAGTTTGCTGTTGATAGAGATAGTTCGAACCTGAAGCCCAGTTGGGGTGTTCAGTCGGTTGTCAATTGGCCGTAAGAGATGAATAAACAAACCAAATGAAATAATCTCTTTCTTTTAAAAATACACCCTTCATTCCTCTCTTCAAAACCAGCACCAGAGCTTAATCAGGCCGAATCGTTTGAGCCCGTTACCAAGACCAGTCACGGGGATCTATCTTCGAGATAAAACTACAAATCGCCACCTTTCTTTGGTCAAGAAGGGTTGCAACCAAAAACCAACAGTGTGTCGCAACATAGGGTTCTGTGCAAAATTTCGTCTTCCATTAATTTCTGTCGGCCTCCCTGGTGTAATGGTCAGCATATCTGGCTGGCAACCCGGAGGTGTCGGGTTCCATTCCCGGCTATACCAAGACATTTTTTCTGTAAGTATAGGGTCTGGAAATAAAATTAAGTGGGAGATAAATTTAATCTAATTTATCGAACGGAGAATTTACCACTCCTCGAATCCCCTAAAACTTAGTAAATTGGATATTAGATTGTATCTAACTTTCTGAAATTTGGCTCGTGATCCCGTCTTCTTTCCTTCTACTCTGTTCCTTTCACAATGGAGGGGCCATCCCATACAGTCCTTTAGGGGATGCACCTTCTGGTGTATCTCCTTCTCACATCAATATCATTAAAAAAAAGACTTATATTGATAGTTCTAATTTTTTAAACCACTCCCCCCTTCCCAATTTTGGCCCCCGAAAAAAATTATAACTCTCTTTTTAATTACAGGTTCATTTTATCGTATATTTAATTTTAATTTTTCTCGTTTTTTTTTTTTTTTTTTTTTTTACTTTGAAAATATTATAATTTTAATTGTTACCCCCCCCATAATTTTTGGTTATATTTCACTCAAAATCTAACCAGCTCTTAATCTCAATTCACCAAAACTACATGTGCAATTTAGTTTTGATATTCTCACTAGTTTTTGAGCTAGTGAGTCCACAAAAATTTGCTAACGATCGCACGTACTAACTAACAGACATTTTGATAAAACAGTTAATATCTCGAAAAATACAATTTTTTCGATGTTCACTTATTAGGGTTTTTTGTAGACCAAAACGCCATGGTTTCGCCCAATTTTGTTAATCAAAATAGTTTCAGACGTTTTTTAGATATTTCGAAAAAACGAAGACAAAAAACAACACTTTTTTCATGCACTATTACAATACTTGAACATACCAGTATTTTAATCTTACAGCATATTTTTTAATAATACGTATCTAATTAATACAAAAAAAAAGTAAAGTTACAATTTATTTCTGTATTTTTGCAATTAGTTAATCTGATTATACCAATATAATATAGTATTTTTTTACTATACACAATCTTGTAAATTTCTTATCTATTTGTTTTGTAAAAATATAGTAAATTCACATTTTTAACAATGTAATTAAACAATATCCCGGAGCAGGTGTCTAAAAGAGAAGAGGGTCACTGAAATTTGAGTGGGGGGGTCATTTTGTGACCATTGTGATGCATCATTGCTGAACTTGAGCTTGGCGCGCCTAGCTCTTACGCAGCTTTAGAACAAGTCTGCTAATACATTGCATAAATAACAGGCGCTCTCACTGGAATGATTGAATCTCTTACTTGTGCTTTTAATCAGTATCTATAATCCTATATATAAATAAATCTCTGTATCAAAGTTAATATTTTTTGTAATTCTTTGGATAAATTCACTCAGTGTGATAAATAAAGGTTTATTTATTTATTTATTTCAGAAATTGTTGGAAATTCTGCCTTAATCAAGAGCTAAAATTCATTCAATGCCAGATATAAGTTACTTCGAATTCACTACGCTTTTATTTTTTTAATTAGTTAATTTTCGGTCGCCGAAACTTTTTCATTGTTTTTGGTTTTCTTATATTACGAGAGCCCAAAATTCAATTACGGGACCCAGAGTAATAGATTTAAGAAACACTACTCTAGGTGACCACACAAATCATAAGACGTATCAAGGGTTGAAAACTACAAAATAGTCGGGTTTATGGTTAAGTATGTTGATTTTGTTATTTTCCTCAAATACCATGGACTGCATCATATTTATATCTTCAACATATTTCTAAGATGATTGATAAAGAATGAAGTGTGTAATATTTTTGTTTCTGATTAACACAAGATAAATATTAGTATATTGTTACCTTCAACTTGTGTGTTAATTTAATAGTAGGGCAAAAATTTTATAGCCCGTAAAAATGTGTTACTTATCACATTTCCTCAACATAAATGAGTTCGACACTCCTGTTGTAGGCATTTCATCAAAAATTTATGGAATTATAATTAACACATAATAAATTAAGTGCATAAAATTCAAATTAATTTTAAAGAATTTTTGCTTAAATAGGGAGCAGATTTTTTGATTCTTAAAAAGAAATCAATGAGCTTTTCCGCTGCTTGATGCAAATATACCCCCTTTCATTTTGATACAATACTCATTATGTATGGTAAACCAGTTTCTTGATTGATTTTCCTAAAACAATTACTTACTTACTTGAGTGAATCTTAATTGAGTTTTCTAAGTATTATCTCAAAAATGTAAGTGAAATTCTTAAATTATATCTCAGTTACCGGAATTAAGCATTATAGTAAAACTGCACAATGGTATTGTGTATTTCGTTACTCACAAAATGATAGCTTCATTTGTAATCATATGTCTTATGTCTATATTATTTGAAACGTTTTATATATTTCAACCATAATTTTTTCGAGACAAAATTGAAAAAAAAAAAATATTTAATAAAATATTCTATTGAATTAACTCTTTAAAATAAATAGATTAACTTACCATGCTGCTGGAAGTCTCTTCAGATGGACTTAGAAGTCTCTAAAAAGCACTTTGCCAAGCCGACTCATCTGAAAAAATAAAATAAAATATTGGAATAAAATCCCGTAAGCTCCGCTTTCTTATCATTAGCTCTATTCGCTCGCTCAAATCGGAAAAATTATTATGAAAACTTTTAATTTTTCATAAATTTTCTTATTTAAACTCTGCATTCGTCTAAAGATAGGGTGATTCCAAAAAATGTACACTATTTAAATTATAATTATTTGGGGAGGGATCGTTGAAAACCCCTGAAGGGGGGAAGATCCTCCGAATCGTCTGGGAAAGCGGATGAATATGACGTTCTAATAAATACTTTATTCGAAATTTGTGTATTTGTGTATCTCATTATACTTGGGCTGCATTTGCATTAATTCAGTAATTAGTTTTACCACTCCGCCTTCAATAGCAAAAACCTCGAGTTAATTAAATATTCTAATTTTAATATATAACAATATTTGTATTTAACTATTGGTGATTTTTAACATTAAAAACCAAATAATAAATAAACAGATATAAAAAAAATAATTATAAATTTATATTGACACAACCACCTGTTAATAATTGGTTTTATTAAGAATGAACTTATCAAATTAAAGTCGGCCGAAGATGAGACCCAGACAGATCGATTTGTCCACCCAAAAACCTCTTAATCTGCGATTTTCATCGAAGTCGTTAGAGCCGTTTTCTAGAAACCCATTCTATACATATATATTAATTGCTCATTTAACAGTAGTATACGATATGGGTGTATTGAGTCTGAGACTAAAAAAAAATCAAAGTACCTGTTTAAATAAATTTCGATTAGTATTAAAATTTTCAACTTTAAATTAATTATACTCACCCTATTCACCAGGTATTTAAGATTTCGTTGAGTATATATATATATTTTGATTCATTAACGTGAAGAGAGCTTTTAAAAAAAATGAAGCCAAAATAATTTTTCAAATAAGAAATGACTTCCTTCATGAATCCGCGACGGGCTCATCTTCTTTTTATCCGGTTTTTCCGACTTTCACGAGAATAAATCTACCAACTTAAAAAGCATTAGCTCACCTTAAATTATAATTAATGATACTTTAATTATGAATGCAAAAATAAAGTGTACTAATTTATTTTCTCTTCCTTCATTTAATATACATTAACATAAATATAACGAGATACGCTTTAGAATATTTTCGTCGTGTGTAGAATTAGCATCTGAATATCCAACCAAGTGTTCGGCTTCTATTAATCCAAATTGAAATGTCGTGTCAAAGGATATTTCCACATTATATTATCACCTATACGTAAACAGATTTAATATTTTTTGTTGAAGCTTTGCTTGTTGAATTGTTTGTTAGAATTTTCTAATCAAAACATATTTTTTTTTATTTATTAATCTTTTTACTTAACTACAATTAATTTCATTCATAAAAATATTTTAAGTGTTCTGTTCAAGAGTAAAACAGGATCTTACTAGTGTCGATACAAAGTCTGCTTATCTGTTCGTCTGTCAGAGCAATGGAGCTCGTAAGCTTAATCAGATACAAAAATAAAATTTACAAGAAAAATGAGAGATATCAATGAGGCTGTTCTTTGCTTGACACATACACACATACACATTCACATAAATAATCGGTTTCTCAACAGCCAAGTAAGGTAGATTACTGAAAAAAGTCTTAAGTTGACAAATGCATTGTCTCGATCGGCGAAGGTTTACTGGCACATGGGTTCGGATGCCTTACTCATAATATATGATGGTGCGTTGATTCCAATGTTCTCATATTCACTTCCGGCCTGGTATAAGGGAATAGAAAAGAAACATAATATGTAAAGGGTAAGACGTGCCCAGTGTTTGTCCTTGTTGAGGGTGATCAAAGGTTTTCGCACAATTTCCTTTAAGTCTGTTTGTATAAGCAAAAGTTCTTCCAATTGAAATCAAAATAAAGGAACTATATGATAGATTTGCTATACACAATGGCCTGTGTGAGGATAACGGGATGGTAGTTGAAAGCCCAGTAAAATGTGAGCTCTGACAACATCCCGAATTGGTCCCGGAGGTCCATTTCGTTCACGTATCGGACGATTATGGCAACGGCGACTGTGGTCAATTAAGAATATATACCGATGGCACCAAATAGAATAACATGGTGAGCTGCGCGTTCGTGGCATTTTTAGATGAAGAAAGCTAGTCGAAGAAAAATATTGTCTGACCAATAAGGTGTTCAAATAACCAGACAGAACTGCTAGCCATAGTGAAGATACTGGAATAGATTCTTGTCAATAAGCAAGATTTGCCTAAAAATATATCAATGGGGCGCGTGGGGCTCTGCTGTCTTTAGAAATTATAGATTTTAGGACTGGAATTAGAAAAGTTAGAGTTCATGAGGAGAAATTGATAACGAAAAGGCGGGCCAATTAGCTAAAGAAGCCGCCGAGACTCAACATCTTGACATGTCTTATTATGTATTGCCGAGAACTTATGTCGATTGTATCGTTGGGGAGAAAAGCTTAGAGGAGTGGGGTAGAATGTGATCGCCGTCTTCGAAGAGGGAGAGAACAAGAAAAAATTTTAAATAATAAACTTTTCGTAATAGTTTTTATAAAGAACTGTATTCGTTTATTAGAATAGATCATGAAACTAAAATCCAACCCACCACAATTAAAGAAATTCAAGAAATGATCAAGTAAGAAAACGAAGAAAGCCCCAGGATATGACCTAATAACAGGGCAAATCCTAAAAAACCTACCTAGAAAAGCTATTGTTCAAATTAGAAAAATCACTAACGCAGTCTTTCGTCTAGAATATGTGCCACAACTCTGGAAGCTCGCAGAAGTTATTATGATACCCAAATCCGGCAAAGCCCTAAATGAAATCACATCCTACAGACCAATCTCACTCCTACCAGTCCTCTCCAAATTGTTTGAAAAGCTAATACTCAGAAGAATAACACCCATCCCCGAAGAAAGAAAGTTAATTTTAAACCACCAGTTTGGCTTTCGAAAAAAGCACTCGACAATCGATCAAGTGCATCGAATTATCACTAATATAGAACAAGCACTTGAAGAAAAGAAAGTAACCTCGGCTGTGTTTCTTGACGTTTCTCAAGCTTTCGACAAGGTCTGGCATGAAGGACTATACCACAAAATAAGAAAAGCTCTTCCAGCATGCTACGCAAAAGTTTTTGAATCGTACCTTTCAGATCGATACTTCCGCATAAAACAAGAAGAAGCTTACCCTGAACTTAAGAAAATCAACGCTGGAGTACCACAAGGAAGTGTCTTGGGACCACTCCTTTATTTTCTCTATACCAGTGACCTCCCAGAAATTTGCTCTAATATGACAGATACATTTGCAGATGATACGGCAATTCTAGCAACCGGACACAACACTTACGAATCTACACAAAAATTGAACACCTCACTTTCCAAAATCCAAGAATGGACTGCCAAATGGAGAATAAAACTCATCGAAACAAAATCGGTTCATGTTGACTTTACAAATAAAAAAGTCACCCACATACCGGTGTATATCAACAACAACATCATCCCATACTCCAATCAGGCCAAATATCTCGGAATGACGCTAGACACGCGTCTCCGATGGAAGGTACATGTCAAGAAAAACAGGGAAGAGCTTAATATCAACTTTAAAAAGATCTACTGGATAATTGGAAGAAATTCTTCAATGTCAATTGAAAATAAGAACCTTTTATATAAGCAATTACTCAAACCAGTGTGGACATACGGCATCCAGCTGTAGGGATGTACAGCACAGTCAAATAGAAACAATATACAAAGATTTCAAAATAATGTACTAAGGTGCATTGTAAATGCTCCTTGATACATTCGAAACTCGGACCTCCATCGTGATATTGGCGTGGAAACCGTCAGTGAAACCATTAAGAAGCTATCAGCAGCCCACCAGACGAGGCTGCAAGGGCATGTGAACGAGGAACCCTTGCAACTGCTCAACGTTGACACACAGACTCGCCGACTGTAGCGTATCAAGCCTCATGAACTTTGTTAAAAACATTTTAATAAAAAATAGAGATAAAGACAATTATATATAAGAAATATATGATTGCTTGTTGTTTTGTTTTAAATTAAATCTATAACAAAATTACTTATTAGCTGCGGCTAGCAGCTAGATTGTAATATTACTATAATTAAAAAAAAAATATAAGAATAAAATATAACTAAGAATTTATTTCAAAATATATATTATATAATCAGGTCTTCATTTTGGAAAAAAATATTTTGATAGGTTTTTTAATTAAACTAATTATTAACAGGTGGTTGGAAAAATGAATTATATGTTTAAATCAAAATAAAACATGTGGTTGATTAATTAAATAAGCATTAATTAAAATTAAAATTACAGTACGGAACTCAGTCTGCCAGGTATTAAACTTATATTAATATATATGTATAATGTATATTATATATAAAATTCGCCTAATAATTATTTCCATTGAAATCTAAGTAACTTTGGTGGGATTGAGAAAGATGTCTGGTGGGAGATCATAATCAATTAAGTGGGAGAAGCGTATCTTACTCGACTAAAATGAAAACAAAAATGTTTTCAAATTCAGATACTTCTAGAATTTGAAAAAAAAATAATCTCATTATTAAACAAGCCTACAGTGAACGACCTTGGTAATTTGCAAACACCGGTTGCCAAAAGTTCATCACCAAAGACATGTAACCAGCATGTGGTGAGGTTGGTTATGAAGTTGATCCTGACAACTGTAGGCATTTTTACAGCCATCCCAATTCCAGTGGTTTCCCATCTCATTGGAAGTGACCGGGACGGCCAAATGAACTTTGCCTATATACTTTCACTAGAAACGTAATATCCTGAAAATACAGAACCTGGAGAATAATAATCTTACTTAATAAAAATCATAATTCGATAATTGAAAGAAAAAAAAAGAAATATGAGATACTTAATAATAAAAAAAAAATATCTATAAAAATAATCAAGAAATTTTTCATGAAAACTCTCCCCCGCATATTGATTTTGTATATTCAAGTTTCAATAAATCCAAAAGACAAACAAAAATATTCAGCGTAGCCCCACCTCTTCTTCGATAAAGCAAAGAAATTGGATCATCTTTTTGCGATCAATCATCTGAATAGGTTCTCATACTTTGAAGAATAGAATGAAATCAATAAATTCTTATAGGAAATTCGAGAAGCATATATTGACACAATAGCTATTCAATTCTATATACCGTTCAATCAGGTTTATACGTAACCCAATAATACTCTCAGCTCACAATTATTTCTAAGTTTAATATAGATAATTTGATTCCGCCGCCAGCGAAATTTTACAATTATATCTTGAAACTTTGCATATTGACGTATCTGCAATGCCAATAAATATTTAATCAATTTCGGAACTAATAGAGAAAATTACAATTAATGGACAGATTGTTAAACACGATGTAAACATTTAGCTATCTACATATATAGACCGGTAAGTGCATGCATTTCAGTTTTAGAATAGACCCATAAAGCTTTAAAAAATATAATGTAGGCCTTAACAAGATATCACAGCTAGATATTTTATAATTTAAAGGGTATTTTCTACTATCCATTAGGTACTTTTAGAGATATAGGTATTACATACCAAACATCAATTACTAAAACTATAACGTTTAGAAAATATATTTAAAAAGAAAGTTTTATTTTAAAATGTAATTTAAAGTAGAAAATGAATAATTCAGAACCCAAAATAGTCGTATGAAAAAAAATGCAATCATTATGTTAATTGTATTTTAATTTCTAGTTAAAAGTGCCCAAACGTTTATTTTTAGTCATGTTAGTATGGAGATTTTCGTGTGCTAAAGAACAATATATTTTCTAATTCCAATTGTGTTTTAAAAATAAATAATTATAATAATAATTGGAGGGGAAAGAGAAAACATTTTTAAGACTCAGTACGCTCTCACAATAAATGATAAATTTAAATATAAATAATTAAATATGATTATTTTTTCTAATTTACGTGGATAAAATGAAATTCTTAATTAATTTTGATATATAAATTATTTGTAATAGTAAGCTTTTCTTAGTGGGTTTGGATAATACTTAAATTATTAAGTAAAATTGAAAAACAAATTTTTTATAAGATATCGATATAAAATCTTAATGAAACGAGAAAGAAACTTTTTTAAACTCAAGAATTTTAACTAGTTCTATTAAGTAGAAAATAATATCTTAAATCTGAGTATAACGAACTTTTAATATCATTATAAATACATATTTTCATTGTTGTGACTTTTGAATTTAATGATTATTTATTTAATAGGTAATTATTTATCATTAATATTTGATAATTCAGTTAAATAATTGTTAAAAATAATTATTAAGATTTTTTTTATGATCTAATGGATTCATGTATTTTGTTTATTTGATGTCGTATAAAAGAATAGTTCTAATGAAAGTTGTTCAGTTTTTTTGTAGATTAAGTACACTTATTGGAGAAAAAATACTTGGTAGGTTTCACATTAATGTGAAACCTACCAAATATTTTTTATCAAATAATTAAAAAAAAAAATGTTTCACCAAGTACCAACACTAAATTCCTTAAAAACGATTAAGTAGACGTTTAGAAAAATAAAGGATTCCATTTCAAAAACAGAACTTGGCCTTGAAATACCCATGAAAGTTTGTTCTACGTCGACAAACAATACCTTAGTTTAGTTTCCCTTTCGATATAAACAAACTTTTATTTGAAAGTTTTTTCCATATAATGCACTGTTTTTGAGTTATAAGACTGTCTCAAGATAAAAAAACTCACCCGGTATATACACAAGCCCCGTCCCATCTCGATTGGCCCAACAATATTTTTTCTTTTTAAATGAAATTATGCTAATTCACGGTAAATTTAATTTAAATATTTATTTTTTATTATCCTTTGGAACAACATTTTAAACAATTTAAAACATTTTATTGTAACATTTAACTTAAAATTATTTTTTTAATTGTTAAAAACAAGGAAAACATACAAAATCCAAAACCTTTACCACTGTGTGACGTTGCCTTTATTTTTAATTACGTCTTGAATTCTTTTGGGCAACGTACTTATTAAGTTTTGACTCTCATCTTGAGTGAAAATATCCCAAATATTTTGAAGTTTGTGTTTTAATTCGACTACGATTCTAGCTGGTTGTATTCGTAATAGCTTTTTCATTGGCGACAAGTCGGGACTGTTTGCCACCCACTCCAAAAGTGGAACATTATGATCAGAAGGCCATTTTAAAGATTTTCTTGATGTATGGCAGGCCGCCCCGTCTTGTTGGAACACAAAATTATTATTATTCTGCAATGCATCTGCCATTGTTGGAAGTAACGAGTTTTTTAAAATCTCTAAATATATATTGGTGTTTACAATTCTATCAATGAAGTGAAGTTTTCCAACACCTCTAGCAGACATTGAACCCCATACCATAACTGAAGCAGGAAATTTTACTTTCTTTTTTAAACAATCTGAATTGAAAGCTTCATTTTTCTGACGAATAACTCTGCTTCGATTGTCCCCAACACAAACTTCGAAACGAGACACATCAATCCAATGGTACTATTCCATTCATCACTCGTCCAATTACTATGACTTCTAGCCCATTTAAGCCGGTTTTTCTTTTGTTATAATGTCAAGAGTGACTTTTCTTTCACCTAAAAAAAAATAGTAAAATTACAAACTCCACCAGGAAGACAACGCTAGTGCAGGTGCACTGTAAAACTAAACACTTCTTTCATTCCTTCAAATTGGCGGGTGCAAGGCTTTGGAATGAACTTCCATTCAAATTTCATGCAAACCCGACTCTTGGTGCTCTCAGGTCTTCGTTGTTTATGGATCCCAATAACTGATACTCCTTACTCTTATTTCCTTTATGTCTTCTAATCTTTCTCTACTTTTTTTTCTTCTTCCCCTCCAAAATTTGTGTATTTGTGAAATCTTTTGCCAACATTGTAAAATATTATTGCTAAATTATGTATAAACACTAGGTGGGACCTAAGGTCCTATGTTTGTATACTTTGTGAAAAATAAATAAATAAATAAATAAAATAATACAAAAAAAAAATTGGAATAAGTTGCAATAAAATTACCTTGTAAGTTTTAAAACCTAACTTAAGGGCTTCTCTATGGCACGTGGATCTTGAAACACTTCGCCCCACAGCATCGCTCCAAAGAACAGATAATTCACCATAGTTCGAACGCCTGTTTTTTCTAATAATCTTCTTCAATGCCCGTCTATCAGCATCTGATATTTTGGATTTCGACGCATACTGAGGTTTTGTAGCTATTGTACCCGTTGTTTTATAAACTCGAATAATATTTCTGACAGTAAACTTTGATAAATTAACTAGATCGCCAATTTCCACGTTTTTTTTTTTAAATAAATTGATAATAATTGAGCGAATTTTTTCATTAATAACCTTTCCACGAGTCATTTTTACTAATAATAAACAAAACAAACTTTCTTTTGTTGGAAAATCGCAAAGCCTACTTGATTATTTCACATATTCAAAGATTCTTAAAAAAAAAAAAAAAAAAAAAAAAAAATTGTTAAAAGCAAAGAACTATTTGTTATATAAAAATATGTTTTTAACAATTAAAAAATAATTTTAAGTTAAATGTTACAATAAAATGTTTTAAATTGTTTAAAATGTTGTTTCAAATGATAATAAAAATAAATATTTAAATTAAATTTACCCTGAATTAGCATAATTTTATTTAAAAAGAAAAAATATTGGTGGGCCAATTGAGATGGCACCCCTACTCATAATAACCACCAAATTACCCTTGTCAGATTTCGTAAAGATCAGATCATCATTAACAGTCTCTGAATTCTCTCTCTCTCTCTCTCTCTCTGACTGAGTTTTGTATTTACTTTAAAATTCTATTATTATCATTATTTCTATTTTTATATGTATGATTCAACTTTAGATACTTTATATAATTTTTCTTTTAAATAATTTTTAATTTTATAATACATTTAGCTCAACTGACGGTCTTATATTCCATTCAATTCACTTCAAATCAAATAAAAAAGTAAGTGGATGCAGATTGAAAAGAAGTGAACATGTTCTCACCCGAAGATTCTATTTGGCTTCGGTATTCAAGACCTGATTGTATACTAAGCTTAGAAAATATTCTGTTTAATATATCAAACATTCAAATTCTGCTATTGCTGAAATCAGATTCAACTTTTGATGCGTGGCGAAAGTTTGCTATTGCTTTTGGCGTTTTAATGGCCTTTCTTTAATCACTTTATAGAATTCCCAGTATCGCACTACCACTGTCAAACTTATAATTGTATATTTTAGAGTGTTCAGAGAACTTCTTTTTATCAATAAATAACATAATTATTATTGTTCATATTTCTCATTACTTTTATATATATTTAACAGTTTCGGCCGGGAGTCGGGTAGCTCAGTCAGCTAACGCACTGGCTTCGCTTCGGCATCGATCGATTATGACGATGTTGAGGTGGAGGTCCAGGGTTCGATACTAACTGGCAAATAAAAATTTCTACCGGCTGAAAACTCGGCTCCCTCACTAACCCTACTAACACTCTACATATGTGCTGTCTAAATGGGCTTTGTTCCCGGTGACATTAAATAAATAAAAAAAAAAAAACAGTTTCGGTCATCCACTTTGTTCTTGATTGAGATGTTTTATGATATAATTTTTTAAGAATTCAAGTGTTCAAACAGAAATTGTGAAAATTAGAAAAGAGAAAAGAAAAGACAACATTGTAGAAGAATCTGAGTAAGGGAAGAGTTCAGATGCTAAGACCCACGCTTAGACATGGATTCCGTGGGATATTTTAGAGCAGTGTTTCCCAAACTGTTTCGCGGAAAGTGAATAAGTTTTCTTGGTTTTATTTCAAATGTAACAAACAGACTCGTTAACTTTACTTATATCAATACAACTGTTTCCCAATGCCTCAAAATATCAACACCAAAGAATATTCTAGAAACTGAAGATGGGCGAATAGCCCGAAATATATTGAGTTTTCATAAAAAACTGTTTTATTTTTATTCCTGTGAAACCCCATATTTTTATATATAATTTTTTTATATATTTATTGTTCATTTATTAATAATGTTTCACCTAAAATCTACACCGCTTTCCTTAGAGGTAAATGTTTAACTATGCTTGTCTGCTAAGTAAGAACAACAATTTTCAACATCCATGCGATACTAATCCCATGAAAAATAATACATATTTATAATTAAAAAAAAGACTGATGAATGAAGGCCAAGCATTCGAAACTATAGTCTCAAACAAATAAATAATATATAAGTATATACATTTAATAGATATATATGTGTGTCTGATGAAATAACCTTTATCTTTAATCTTTACTGATTAAGTTAGAAAAAAAAACCCTGCAACATAGCTTATTTATTTGACCAGCAGGTAGATCAACTGGCGAAAATCTGTTTAAAGTTTAAGTTTTTTATTAAGTTTAAATTTAATCGAAGATGGACAAACATTTTCTTAAGCTAGCTTTTCTCAAACGCTTAATTTTTCTACTAACATATTTATTTGTTAACCGACTTCAAAAAAGGAGGAGGTTCTCTATTCGAGTGATTTTTTTTTTCTTGTCTATGTTACCTCATATCTTCGCTAATTGTGAACCGATTTTGATGATTTTTTTTGCATTGGGTTCAGTCTAGTTTCCGATTGGTCTAGTTTTTTTTTCATTGGTATTGGACCTTTTTTATATGTTTATTCAGGCATAACTTCTTTGTTTATGAACCGATTTTAATTTTTCTTTCTGCGTTTGGATCAGTATAGCTCCAAGATGGTCAAAATCCCTGATTATTTATTTATTTATTTTATGTATATTCAGCAAGATCTTTTTGCCACGTTAACCGATTTCGATGATTCTTTTTTTATTTGAAAGAGGGTACCTTAGGGGTGGTATCATATTAATTTGGTCAAGTTCTGAAGATATGATCAATGATGAAATAACGTAAATCTCCAATTCTTATGTCCAAATAATCGAAATTATAATAAAATATTTTATAAAAAAATCTTAAAACATTCATTTAAAACCTACAAACGTTTCGAGAGAATTTCTATATTTATGAATTGAATTTTATTATCATTTTCTGATTCATTCGCCCGACGCTTTCTCTTACGCGATACGTGCAAGGTATTATATTATGTCACTATTTATCACTAAAAAAAAAAGAAAAATAATTTTTATAAAAAAAATAAATAAAACGGACTTCAAAAAAATTAAATGCAACAAATAAAATAATAATAACTTAATAATCAAATAAAATACACTAAAAGGTATAAAATAATTATCTAATTTAGTTACAACTAAACGACGAAATATTAACATGAAATTCCTTTTTGAAGTCGGTGTCAAACATATACATTTTATGAATCGCACTCGACGGATCTTACTTAGTACGCTCGCTTATATAGTTTGTTTGGAACCGACTTCAAAAAGGGATTTCATGTTAATATTTCGTCGTTTAGTTGTAACTAAATTAGATAATTATTTTATACCTTTTAGTGTATTTTATTTTATTTTCAAGTTATTATTATTTTATTTGTTGCATTTAAATTTTTTGAAGTCGGTTTTATTTTTTTTATAAAAATTATTTGATCCACGATACTAGGGAAACAAGGTAAATATATTAGCCAACAGCTTACGTTAAAGTAGCAAAAATTTTGACTCCATATTAAAAAAATAATAAAGCCAGAAAAAGAGAAGTAGACGTATCTTTATTTTCCCCAATCGATAGCGAACGTAACTTGTAAGAAGGGATGTTTGAAATTCAAGACCTTGTAATGTTTCGATGCTAATCTGACCACGAATAGAGTCAAGCAAGGCTCTGGGGTTGTTAACTACCTTAATAAAACGACTTACGACCCTTGGAAAATCTCAGCATACAGAAACGCTTCGAATGATCCACCCTAGAATCCATTTTTAGTGTAATTTGCAAATTACTGGATGCATACAAATTGAATTTTTTTGTTTAATTTATTGGCCTCTCCAATTAAATGCCCATTTAGTCATTCGTCACAGTTAGGGTTATTTACTTTTACATCAATGTTTTTGTGTGTACGTGGAGTGGGTGTAAATTGGTGTAGAGATTAGGTTATAGCCGATCAAATATTTGCAGTGTGCCTGACTTGAACTCCGGCTAGCTTGATTCATAGGCAACGGCTCATTTACCCATCCGGTCCATAACTGTCTGCAACGTGGAGAAAAATTATTTTCTTAAAGAGAAACAAAGAGCTTGTCCTTCGCTTGATGCAAATAAACATACACATATATACGTATATCAAATATATATACGAGCCCCGTCCCATCTCAATTGGCCCACCAATATTTTTTCTTTTTAAATAAAATTATGCTAATTCAGGGTAAATTTAATTTAAATATTTATTTTTATTATCATTTGAAACAACATTTTAAACAATTTAAAACATTTTATTGTAACATTTAACTTAAAATTATTTTTTAATTGTTAAAAACATATTTTTATATAACAAATAGTTCTTTGCTTTTAACAATTTTTTTTTTTTTTTTTTTTTTTTTTTAAGAATCTTTGAATATGTGAAATAATCAAGTAGGCTTTGCGATTTTCCAACAAAAGAAAGTTTGTTTTGTTTATTATTAGTAAAAATGACTCGTGGAAAGGTTATTAATGAAAAAATTCGCTCAATTATTATCAATTTATTTAAAAAAAAAAACGTGGAAATTGGCGATCTAGTTAATTTATCAAAGTTTACTGTCAGAAATATTATTCGAGTTTATAAAACAACGGGTACAATAGCTACAAAACCTCAGTATGCGTCGAAATCCAAAATATCAGATGCTGATAGACGGGCATTGAAGAAGATTATTAGAAAAAACAGGCGTTCGAACTATGGTGAATTATCTGTTCTTTGGAGCGATGCTGTGGGGCGAAGTGTTTCAAGATCCACGTGCCATAGAGAAGCCCTTAAGTTAGGTTTTAAAACTTACAAGGTAATTTTATTGCAACTTATTCCAAATTTTTTTTTGTAATTTTACTATTTTTTTTTAGGTGAAAGAAAAGTCACTCTTGACATTATAACAAAAGAAAAACCGGCTTAAATGGGCTAGAAGTCATAGTAATTGGACGAGTGATGAATGGAATAGTACCATTGGATTGATGTGTCTCGTTTTGAAGTTTGTGTTGGGGACAATCGAAGCAGAGTTATTCGTCAGAAAAATGAAGCTTTCAATTCAGATTGTTTAAAAAAGAAAGTAAAATTTCCTGCTTCAGTTATGGTATGGGGTTCAATGTCTGCTAGAGGTGTTGGAAAACTTCACTTCATTGATAGAATTGTAAACACCAATATATATTTAGAGATTTTAAAAAACTCGTTACTTCCAACAATGGCAGATGCATTGCAGAATAATAATAATTTTGTGTTCCAACAAGACGGGGCGGCCTGCCATACATCAAGAAAATCTTTAAAATGGCCTTCTGATCATAATGTTCCACTTTTGGAGTGGGTGGCAAACAGTCCCGACTTGTCACCAATAGAAACTCTTTGGCACACAGTGAAATAGCTATTACGAATACAACCAGCTAGAAACGTAGTCGAATTAAAACACAAACTTCAAAATATTTGGGATACTTTCACTCAAGATGAGTGTCAAAACTTAATAAGTACGTTGCCCAAAAAAATTCAAGACGTAATTAAAAATCAAGGGGACGTCACACAGTGGTAAAGGTTTTGGATTTTGTATGTTTTCCTTGTTTTTAACAATTAAAAAAATAATTTTAAGTTGAATGTTACAATAAAATGTTTTAAATTGTTTAAAATGTTGTTCCAAATGATAATAAATATAAATATTTAAATTAAATTTACATTGAATTAGCATAATTTTATTTAAAAAGAAAAAATATTGGTGGGCCAATAGCAACAGACTTTTCACTCCCTTCAATTCAAAGGGAATAGTAAAAAATCAGGCTAAACTGAAAAAAGTTTTCATTGACGGGTCTTTTATATAAATAATTAATGTAATGATTTAAGCATCTTTCTTAAGTTTCTTTTTTGAAAAAATATGGAATTTTTTTCAAAAATCAACCTGATAATAATATTAAGAAATGAATCTAATTTATTTAGGAACCAATCAAAGAATTTAATAGAAATATTTTTACATTTCTACTAAAATCTTTGATTGGTTCCTAAATAAATTAGATTCATTTCTTAAAATATTTTGTTTTGCCCAAAGTAACAGAGTTGTTGATTCATAAAGAGAAATCAATGAGGTTGACCTCTGCTTTATGTATCGTTTGTTGGTATAACAACAAAACGAATTTATCTAAATCCAATCAGGTAATTAAATCAATGAGAAATAACAGATTATAGCTATATTTCTAATATAACTTTGAATGGCTTGGTCCGTACTATATATCTTTATTTATAAGGGGCCGTCCATAAATTTCGTCACACGAATTTCAAGATTTTTAACCCCCCCCCCCCCTTGTATTGTGACTTCACACTATCACTTTTATAGCCTATAATTTAATAATTGTAGAAGATTTTAGTGTTTTTTTCTAAAAATTGCTTACTTACAATCTTTTGTCTTGATTTATTTTACCAATATTTTCAGGTTGGAATAATAACCTGAAATCTAAAAAATATATTTAAAAATTTTTTAACATAACAATTTTTAAGATCCCCGGGCCCCCTTGTCACATTTTGTCACAAATATGAGATGCCCCCTTCCCCCTTAGTGTGTGACGTAACGGCCCCTAATGGAGGATGAATAAAAATCATTTTCTTGTTTCATTGATTATTATTTTTTAAAAATTAAAATTTCTTTAAATAAGTTCAAATTTAAACAGAGGTGAGCAAACTAGCACTGAAAAGTAAAATAGTAAAATTTAAACTTATTTCAAGTTTGTAATTATAAAATTTTACTTTGAAAATAAAGAGAAATCAATATTAACTATCCAGCTCTTTTGTGTAAAAGTACCTATACTATCATATTTATATGTTTATCGTTTTATTAAGTTTTTGGTCTTCAGTTATAAATTGAACTTGGAAATTTCTTTTACAATATCTGTAACAATTTAGAAAAATATATCAATAGCTTTTTATACTTATTCTCTTATTTAAATATGAATGTTATTAGTGACTCCGACGTTTTGACTTCTAGTTCTGAAACAATAAACAATTAATCTGACCACCAAAGCGAAATTAAGTGTTTATATGCCGTAGGTACAAATACTGGATTATTTATAAAAACAAAATTCAAGTAAATAAATTTATTTTTAATGATAGTTATTAAAATTTTATTCTAATCGCTTTGTCATGAATATTAGGTAAATGAAAGCCATCTACTGTGCATTAAACACGCCATAATATTTTTTGTCCTACTTTATTTTTCTTGGTTTCATAAATAATAAATTATTTAATTGAAAAGTTTTTGTTTTGACGAGAGTAGCAGAGTTGTTGAATCATAAAGAGAAGCAGAGAGGTTGTCCTCTGCTTGATGCAAATAAACATAAACACATATATATCAAATATATATATATATATGGTAACGTTAAATGAACGCGAAAGTTAAAACTTTTTATCCGGCCAATGCCATATTTTGGTGCAATTGAGACCAGACTCGTTTTGACACTGAACCAAGAGTTGAAAAAAAGATACAGGACCCAGCCGGGTATGATCCGACATCTTCTGCGTTAAGCGCTCAAATGACTATCCATTTAAGCGATGGATCCCCTGACTAGATCCTATAATCAAATTTTATATATATTCAACTCTTTAGCTCAGGCGCGCTTTCTCCAATTTTCCTAATAGTAGGTATGGTTCTTATAAATTTACTACAAAGCCAATATGTCTGATTCTTTGGGGAATCGAAACAGATGAATTTTGTTCATATATTCAATAATAAATTTTATTTGGAATGTTTATATGGTAACGTTAGATGAACGCGAAAGTTAAAACTTTTTATCCGGCCACTGCCCTATTTTGGTGCAATTAGGACCAGACTCGTTTTGATACTGAAATAGGAGAAAGCGCGCCATCCATCGCTTAAATGGAAAGGCATTTTCGGGCTTAACGCAGAAGATGTCGGATCATACCCGGGTGGGTCCTGTATCATTTTTCAACTCTTGGTTCAGTATAAAAACGAGTCTGGTCCCAATTGCACCAAAATAGGGCAGTCGCCGGATAAAAAGTTTTAACTTTCGCGTTCATCTAACGTTACAATATAAACATTTCAAATAAAATTTATTATTGAATATCTGAACAAAATTCATCTGTTTTGATTCCACAAAGAATCAGACAGATTGGCTTTGTAGTAAATTTATATATGTATATTATTTATTTGTTTGCAGAGGACAACCTCTCTGTTTCTCTTTATGAATAAATGATTTGAGCATTTTGAATAGTCTTAACTCATAGTCCAGGCAAATTAGACCGAAAAAAAGCCGCGCTGGCCAATAAATATGCACAAGCTGGAAATAGTTTTAATCGAAATTAGGCATTCCAAATAAGAGTTATATGAGTTTGCGACGGTTTCTCGCTGGCGCTAAATTTTTGAGAATCTAAAAACCACTAAAATTTTGGACTTTTTCAGATGTTTGCTTATAACTTGAAAACCATGCCTTGTACAGAAAATTTCATTCACCCAAAATGAAAAAGCATAACATTTTGCGTTGAATAACGTACTTAAAAGCTAAAAACGGTTCAGTCGTTTAGCCAAATCCATCGTCAAAGATAGGCAATATTACTTGAATAATATATTTATATTTATTGCAGTTTTTCATTCATAAAATGAAAACTTATCATCTTAGAATTTGATTCTTGTCTCATGTTCTAGGAACTTTTGTTTGCTTGAAGGTTTATTTGAGCCACTTTTTTGTTAAAACATTTCGATTTGAAGATATTGAGCATTTTCCAAGACAGGAAATGATCCGACCTCATTGCGACACGGGTTATCGTTGTCCAATTAAGATTAAACTTTGCCAATTTCATTTTTTAGCCAATTTTCAACTATTATGGGGGTCAGCACCAAAATTGGAAGAGGGTTTCTTGTGACCACCAAATAAGTATAATTCACTTTTCCGCCAAGTTGGTAAAAATTTCCTATGTTTGACGATGGATTGTGGCTAAACATATGAACCAATTTTAACTTTTAAGTAGGCTTTTCGAAGCGAAATTTTATGCTCTTTCATTTTGGTAAATGTGAAATTTTCAGTAGAACCAATTTTAACTTTTAAGCAGGCTTTTCGAAGCGAAATGCTCTTTCATTTTGGTAAAAGTGAAATTTTCTGTAGAACGCATGGCTTTTGAATTATATGCAAAAATCTGAAAAAAGTAAAAAATTTTCATGGTTTTTAAGCCTTCAAAAATTTATTACCAACTCTAAACCGTCGAAAACTCATATAACTCTGATTTTAGATACCTAACGTCGATTAAAATTATTTCCAGCTTGTGAATATTTATTGGCCAGCAGAATTCTAATTTGCCTGGGCTATCAAGTGTGAAAAAAAAAAAAAATCTTGTATTTTATTTTTCTTGGTTTGATAAATAGTAAATTATTTAGGCAATTAGTGTAATTGGGACCCGCGTACACCAAACAGACGTCTAAGTAACTAAGTCTAAGTAAGTATTAGTGTAATTTTGACTCAAGTAAAAAAGAAAAAATATTTTTTTGTTCTATTTGATTTTTCTTGGTCTCATAAATAATAAATTATTTGAGCATTTTGAATATTCTTGGCTCAAGTAGGAAAGAAAAAATAAATAGACCCCGCGAACTATCTCTACTGTTTAAATTAAGCAGTCGATGAGGAATTCAAGCAAGAAGCTCTTCAACTACTTGACTTAAATAATCTCTCGTCGATATTTGAGTTCTTTCTCGTCCATATTCATGTTAATGCATCCAGGGCGTGTCCATGAGTCCGTGAGATCACGCTACATATCAATTTAATAATTATTCAAGTCCAACGTAATTGAGGGCTAGAAATGGTATACTTGGTGTAATTTACACGATTTCCTAATGCTAATTTGGCGAAAGACCGGAAAATTCATTTTAAGCAAAATATAAACGCTTCTATTAAAAAGCCAAGTGAAGGATTTAAAAAGAATCCATTGTCAAATTACTTTTTAACTTTAGAGTGATTTATAATCTTTGGAAAGTATTTCAATTAAGTTAATTACATGTATTGTTACCATTTCGATTAAAGAAAATGGAACAATTTTTGAATGCCAAAAGCTATTAATAATGTTTTATATTATGTGTTTTAAGTTTTCATTTGTTTTCTTGATAAAAAAAAAAAAAATGAATTTCTCATACAGTGATTTATCATAGCCAAATTTTGTTTACATTATATTTGAATAAAAAAAAAAAAAAAAAATTGTAGAACTCCGAATATCACGTAAAATGTATAGTCCAGTAAACGTGTCATGAAAAGCATGGGCCTAAGTTGCATCAAAAGGTGGTAGTAGGTTTCTTTATTTTTATTTTTTTGTATGGGATGTGGCTGAGATGTAAAATCCAAGTTTTCGACCTTGGCAGCCCCCCGGATCACTTTTGAATATCTCAAAAACTGCAAAATTTTCACACTTTTTTCGGTTTTTTCCCATTTTGACAATGAAGGAGCAAGTTTTTCACAAAGACCACTCTATACATTTTGAAACAAGATTAAATTTGCTAAAATTTGAGACCAGAATGAGATCAGTAGACTTAATGGTTTCCGAGATAGAACTTTTTCGGAAATTTTGCCCATTTTTAAAACTTGATAATTTTAAGCTAATTTTCATGTTTTATCATTTGCAATTGTCTTAATACCTTCATCTACCTGTCTGATATGAGTTAGTTAAGTAAACATTTATTCAATTTAACATTTTAAAAGGGGGTTGAAGATGAGGGTGAAGGTTTGGTGAGAGGGGGGAGGTCACTATTCACAACCAGACGACTGAAATTGAAATACAAAATTCATATATAGTCCAGGCAAATTACGACTTTAACAGAAATTATCTCTCGGTAAAGGATTTATTACTAGAATACCTTTATTGGTGCGCCAATATTACTAACTTAAGTTTTTCCCCGAATCTGAATTGTGAAATTTACACTGCGCTCCTCAAAATGAGCAAGTTTTTTCGGTTTTTCTTGAATAACTCTAAAACGGCTTCTCAAATCAAAAAGATATCCATTAGATAAATTAAAGCTCTTAAATTTCTCGTACAATGATAACAATTTCATCCATTTCGGTTCAGTAGAACTTATATGCATTAGGGTGGTCACAAGGCTATGCCTACCTGGAGATTTTTTGCAAAAAATAGAAGTTTTTCCTTCATAAAATGAAAAGCACTCATCCTAAAAAATTGATTTTTGTCTCATTCTCTAAGAAATTTTGTTGACTTGAACGTTTACTTGGACCACTTTTTTGATAAAACCCTTAGATTTATAGATATCTAGCATTTTCCATGATAATTTTGAGGATTCGGATCATTTCCTGTCATGGAAAATGCTAGATATCTATAAATCTAAGAGTTTTATTAAAAAAGTGATTTGAGTAAACCTTCAACTAAATAAAATTTTCTAGAGAATAAGACAAGAATCAACTTTCTAGGATGAGTTGTTTTCATTTTACGAAGGAAAAACTGCGATTTTTTGCGAAAAATCTCTAGGTAGGCATAGCCTTGTGACCACCCTAATGCATATAAGTTCTACTGAACCGAAATGCATATATATAGTACCGGTTCTACCGGAATGGATGAAATTGTTATCATTTTACGAGGAATTTAAAGACCTTTAATTTATCTAAAAAATATCTTTTTGATTTGATAATCCATTTTAGAGTTATTCAAGAAAAACTGAAAAAAACACCGAAATTTGCTCATTTTGAGGCGCACAGCGCAAATTCCACAATTCAGATTTGGGGGAAAACAGGGTAGATAGTAATATTGTGGAACCAATATTTGATGCAACTTAAGATGTACAAGGTTAGTGGCCTAGTATGTGAAAACATCAAAAAGTATAACTATTTATTTTAATGGTATTTTGAACTTCGTTTTTTTTTTCAAAATATCTAAAAAATGGCTAAAACTGTTTTGATAAAAAATAAGAGACTTTACTAGAAATATCAGACGATTGAAGGGAAACTTCAAAAGCTCATTAGTTCAGTTAATACTATTACAACATTTTTATTGATATTCATATACTTGGTACTTATAGTCTCAGTAAGTGAAAAAAATGACTTCACAGGAGTGCTAAAAAAGATAAAATATTGAAGGAGACAATAAAAGAGTGTCTCTTCAGCTGGAATTATAAATTTTATTTACTTATAACGATATTTATAAAGATTCATAAATTAATTCCTGTGAATCCATTGTAATAGACTGATGAAGAGGGCAAAGCCCTCGAAACTATAGTCTCGTTATAAATAAATAAAATTTATAATTCCAGCAGAAGACACACTCTTTTATTGTCTCCTTCAATATATAAAAATTCTGCTACTCTCTGCAAAAAAAAAACTTTCAATTTAATAAAGATAAAATATTTTATTATTTGAAGTAGAATCAATGTCAATGTTGTGACGTCATATAGACACAGGCATCGACATTATCACATGGGATCTGTATCTCATTGATCTAGGACATTGCTTCTTAAACAGTGGGTCGCGACTCCCAAGGAAGTCCTTAACAAATTGTGGGAATCTCGAAAAATTCGGAAACATTAAAATTTAATTGATAGAGATTTTCTTTAGGAGACGGACTGGTATAAATATGCAATTGGATGTTGATGAAAGCAGTCCACGGTGGTTGTAAAAAAATAAGACTATAGAGGTTTTATTATTTTACATTTATTTGTTAAACCGACGTTTCGGAGATTTTTGTTTTGAACTACTTTCATTGACTTTTTGTTACCCTGAAGAAGGAGAGAATAAATCTCCGAAACGTCGGTTTAACAAATAAATGTAAAATAATAAAACCTCTATAGTCTTATTTTTTTACAACCACCGTGGACTGCTTTCATCAACATCCAATTGCATTAAAATTTAAATTGGATTCTTTCCGAAATAAATATTTAGAGGATTTACCAAAAGATAAAAATGTCTACAATAGTACATTGATTTCCAATGATTACTAAATATTGTTTATGAAATCATTTATGATGATAAATTATCATGAAATTACACAAAGCTTTACTTTGAAGGCTTTTGGGATTTCATTAATCTCAGTCAACCTTATGGAACGAATTCACAAATACATTAGGAAACGATTCAATTTTTTGGTGCACTCTGATGAGAATTTCTCATAAAAAATGTATATTCTTGATGATTTCAGCAAAAAATTTATTTTTCAAATCAAACACTGAAAAATCAAATCTAAATAAATATTGACTTTTAATTTAAAATTAAGCTTGGTCCGATTCGTACATCTAATCGTTGTTTTTATTCTAAGGCAATGTTCGAAGAGGAAATAAAAACTCACGGAAATATAGCTTGTGTTTATTTATAGGGCGTTGGAATGGAGTTTTTAAGCTAAATTCTTTCCAACCCATTGGGACCGTAATGGGAAGGGAGGGAAAGCCGATATTCATTCACCCTGATATTATTAGCGATTATCGAGCATCCAGTTAGGGTCCCTGTTGTTTTCCCATTGAGTACCATTAATGGTCACTGAGCAATTCGACTCCAAGGCAAACATCAAAGATTAAACCCTAAGGACGTTATCACAAGACTAAGTGAGTCTTCAGCGAATTTAAATACTCGGTACGCCCGGCAAGCGGAGCTTTTTAACCTGAATCTTGAAAGACTCGAGATTGTAAGACTTGGGAAAGAATTAGGCAAGGAAAAGTACTAGTCCCTACAAGTAATAGAGATGAGCACGAGGGCTATTAAACTGGTTCGGCACTTCTCCAATTAGGTGAGAAGATTTGTAAAGAAACCGCGAATCGTATACTATGAACAAAGAACACTTTAGAACAGGGACCGAATATTTTTTTAGCTATATCATAAAATATTTCATTCGCCACTAGCAGTTTTATTTCGAGACCCAAAGCTCTAAGAAAATTTAGTGTGAAACCAAAATATTGGTTTTTAATACAAATTAATCAGATTTTAATTTTTTTTTGCTTTAGAACTATCAGAGAGAGAAATAAACTGCAACGGATCGTTGCTAAACTTTATCCAAAGTCATTTCAAATATTAATATGTTTATTCCTTTATTATTAATCAGATATCAATGGCTATTTGCAATCCATGTTGAGTAAAATTCAAAAATAACCATCGATTCTCATCTAATACTTGAGGATTAACCATTCTACATTGTATTTATGACGTTTCGATTATTTATTTATTTATTTAAATGATGCTCTGAGGCGATTCGTCTCATTAGAGCAGATAACAAAAGTTTACTTGTTATAAGAGATATTTAGAGTCCAGCTTAAAATATAACCATCATAAATTTGGAGTACAACTTAGAATATAATAAAATCATACAAAATACAATACACATATAGTGTATATATATAAGGAATTTTACACAAAATATCTTCAAATGACAGCCCCCCAAAGATATTTATATATATACATTTGGATCCAAATTAGAATATAATAAATCATATTATTATTATGAAAATTCATATTTGGATCTAAGTTGAAATTATTGCTATATAACGTTTTGATATATTGACCTCAAAAAGGGGTTTGGGGAGGCGCACTAATGGAAATTATCAAATAAATACTAAACTATTAAGTGGGTGCATTATTATCCGCCGTTTATATTGGCACGGTTTTCGTTAGTCGTAATTGTTGTTGTTGTTTATTTTTTTAAATAAAAATAGTCTTCTTTAAGAAAATGCATGTCGAAAATCATCACAATCGATACATTTTTATTATTTTCTGGATTGTGTTAAATTATTAGACATTCGTTTTTAAGGAATTTGGTGTTGGTACTTGGTGAAACATTTTTTTTAAAATTATTGGATAAAAATACTTGGTAGGTTTCACATTAAGATATAAAAAAAATAAATTCGTTTTATTTTTTTTATATCTTAATGTGAAACCTACCAAGTATTTTTATCCAATAATTTTATTAGACATTCTATAAAACATTTACAGCAATTACAAATACATGATATGACCAAACAAAATTTAATCCAAAATTTACTCATAAGGTTAAGCTCCTTGTAAGCAATATGTAGTTCATTAGACATAAAACATAATTACCACGGCAGATCAATGACATCCTTATTTGTATAATAATTCGATTTTTATCATTTATCAAGACTAGTTTATTAATCTAATCGCGCATCTACAAATATTTCGGTATTAGATTGAACATCCTACGTTTTTTCATTCTTGTCTTTTGTCTTATTGTAAGTATCTACTGGAATCTAGACTGGCACACACAGAGATAAACAAGCAGAAAATATTATGTTTAGAATTGATTTTTTTTATACATTAGCCATTCCTAACTTAAAAAGAAAAAAAAAAATTTTGAGTGAATCCACTTCTCCGCCGAAAAAGTACTGAAAAGAGAGAAATTGTATCCAATAGGTCTCGGATCAAATTTTTAATCGATTTATTATTTGATCATTTAAAATTTTGAGTGTTGAATCATAAAAATAGAGGGAATTTTAGGGTTTTATTTACTTGAAACTTTTTAAATTCTATGATTTCTTTCGAGGCTTCAAATAGCTTGTCATGAACTTATTATATTCGTTCAAATCTTCCTCAACATTTATTTATATTTATATTTTTTGAAGCGAATGAATTAAAGAACTTTGCATTGAAAAGAGGAGGAGAAACTGATCAATCGAAAGGAGACGGGTCTTGAAGGATTGAAGATTATAAGTGACTGGAAAGAGGGAGGCCGGCAATTCTTTGAAATCATTTGAACTTAAGAATAAAGATATTTACTTACTTTGGATTGGTATGCTTCTGCATTTGATAAATAAGGCGTAAGTAAGAGAGACTACTTGAAGTTGAATTTCTCTTTAATCTTATGGTTGAAAGTACACTAGACACAATCAGAAAAACACCCCACAAGAAATATTTTCAGAGTTCTTATTCAGCCTTCATCTCAACGAACTTGAAAGATTGAAAGGAACTAAATATATTAGAGTTTGGAAGCAGTTAACATGTAGCTGGTCAAGTTCTAAAATTAATGACTGACTACGAGCATTTCTGACAGAGTATATAGTATATAATATTATAAAAGCTGGTTTGTCCACTTCTGGTTAGTTTTGGCTAGAGCAATGTTTCCCAAGGATTAAGGAAAGAAATAAAATATAAATGATTCATTTTTTAAAAAACCACACAAAATTAGTACTTAGTATAATGAAGAAGTTTGTTCTTTTTTAGCATCGGTGACATTATGTCTAAACATATAGAAATTGCATACAAGATAGCAAAGTCTCAGATATAAAGAAAGTCAAAAAAAAAACATTTTATTTGATTAATTTGTAATATATTATAATTTCACTAGTCAACAATGAAAAATTAATTTTAGAAGAAGATAGAAATGTGCCTTAAAATTGAATTTTTTTAACTAACATTCCTAATAGTGTGGTCTTTATTTTGGGTATTTTCGAATTTTTAGGCTGAGAGGCTCATATGGTTCGAAATAAATACAAAAAAAATATATACCCCAAGTTTTAAGTCTCTATGTCAATTTTAACCTGTGCGGAACATCGAAGTAAGTTTCCCATCTAAATAATATGGGGTTTTTAGAGTTGAAATATCAATTTTTTATTCCGGCCAAAGCAATGGTTCAAAAAACTTGAAACTCTGTAGACTTTATTGTTATAATAGTAGATATCCTTCAGAATTACTAGAGATTTTTTGCTATTATAATTTTTGAGTTACACCTAGATAAAATACTGCTATATCTGCTGTTAGATAGTTATAGACTCGAAAATTATAATAATTAAAAATCTTTAAAAATTAGGAAGCATAGTTACTATTTAAGGATAATGTCTACAGAGTTTCAAATTTTTTGAACCATTACTTTGGCCGGAATAAAAAATTGATTAGCAGAGAGCGCTCTCTACCTAGAGTTACTCTAGTAGTGTATTTTGAAACTTGGGATGACGTGCTTGTTTGAATATAATAAAATTTAAATTAATTTAGCTATGCGTGTGATAAAACTAAAAAGAGCTTTTAAAATCGATTTCTGATGCTAATTTAAACACAATTTCAATCGCCCCTTATTAGGTCAATAAGTTAAGCAAACATGACAAATTAGAAATTATTTTCACTCCAAACTCGATAATATAAAAACTAATCGTCGTGTTTTGGAAAAAATATTGCATTCGACTGGAAAATTTTAAATTCGAGCTCTCACCTAAAATACTAGTTTGAGGTCGCCTGAGTTAACTATTATATTTCCAATATTTTATTATATGTAAGTTGTTTTATTTATTTTTTTAATTCAACATAATGCAAAAAGGGCGCTTGTGTGTGTAGGTGATAGTATTACTTGATAAAGCAAAGACATTTAAAATTTAAGCAATGTATCAATAGAAGCGTGTTGTATATTTGCAGTTTTGTATATTCAGGTTGATGATTATTTGTATTATTGGCTATTAGAAGGATGGTATATACTTACACAACGTTGTCGTTAGGAAGGTATACTTGTTCATAAGAAACCCAACATAATTTTAAGGGATAAAATTAAGGGTTAAATATAGGAGAGATAATTAGATAGAAGACTGTTCGATATATTTTGTTCCTGGACAGCAGATTCTTTGTCAAAGATCACACAATATGAATAATAATAAAATATGAATACCTAAGAGCCACAAAGATATAGATTAAATCCAAGTTAATTAATTACAAAGCGTCAGCAACCTTGTATATTGGTGAAGCTTCTGAATTTAGTTAAACATCAGCCCAATGACTGCGTTTAGAGCCAACCCTAAAAATACTTTCTAATACATGAAAAGATACTGAGTAAGATTTTAGTTCAAATCAGTCCTCGCAAAAAAATTTGCTAAACCAGCTTGTTAAATAGAATGTTCAAATTCATTTCTACTACCTGAAAATTTGAAAAAATTTGATATTCGATAGAATTTTTAGTCAAAAGCCTTATTGTGTTTTCTCTTCAATTAAATTGAAATGGACTAGAGATCAAAACATTATTTTTGGAAACGCTACAAAAGCTTCATTTTGTAAGCAGTTATTTAGTAAAACGGTGGATTTCAACTGAAATAAATTCAAATTCATGTTTCCATGTGTTTTAAACCATCCGACTTAAACATATGATACATCAAATTAAAGACAATTTTTTACACTACATTTATCATCTGAAGCTTTTTTTATCTAATGTACAAGATATTTTGTAAAAACTTGATTAAAAAAAAAAAAAAAAATGGACAAAAAATCAGAAAATTTTCAATATTTATTTAATTACAAATTAACCGTTGACTTTTCGGCAACAGTGCATATGACAAAATTTAAAGCACACATGGACTTGTACAACTTTAGTTAAAAAAATAGTAATGAAATCGGATGAATAGTTCTCGAGATACAAATTATAGGTATTTTAAAACTCAACATCCACCATCTTCGATTGTCTGTCATTTTTATTAGCTACCACTTTGAGATAGCAATCATCGTTTTTTGACATCCTAATAAACCTATCTAAGTGTCTATCGAAATTTAGTACCTACCCCCAAATTATACCGAAATGTTAGCTGGATCATGGACTAACTAGAAAGAGAAATTTCCTAAATTGATATAAAAGTTGGTAAGATTAAGATATTTTTTAAAATATTTTGATCAACTAGAATGTTAGAAAAATATTTTTTTTGAGGAAAAAAATTGCAAACTGAGACGTGAAAATAAATAAATTAATAAAAAACTTAGAAAATCAAATTAAATGAGGAAATAAATTTCAAGCGACGTTCTATTAGGCATTCGAGCCCTCTCGCCCCCCCCCCCCACATAAAAAGTAAATGAAAAGAGAATACAATAAGAAAGTGTACGATTGTGCTAAGAATATCAGTAGTAAGGGGTATTTCCCTTGATTTATGTGCGCCATTGTTCAGATTCTAGATCTGTATTTAAAAGCAAGCAGCATTGTGAGTTCTGTTGCAGAAACAGTGAAAACGCCCGGAGGAAACAAAGCCTCTGGGTGAGCCAGCTTTATTTTTATTTAAAAAAATAAATAAAATAAAAAAAAAAAAAAAAAAAAAACTTTCAAACTTTTAAAATCTTCAGAAGTGGTTGAGGAAAGATTTTGTTTTTTCTGCCATCTTTTCTGATTAAGTTTAAAGTCTAACGATATTCAAGAGCTAAAGCAAAAATTATACATGGTATTCAATTTCAACGGCTATATAAAAATTCCAATGATCATTTTCCCAAAAAAGCCCTAAGAGATTTGCAAAATATTCACGGCATCACGACGTTCGCTTCAAAAGCTTTTTATATCCTCTAGAGAATATATATAGTTGTATATATATATATATATATATATATATAAAGCCATGTAAAGAAAGAAGAAACGAAATTGAATTTCCATAGGAAAAATTATTAGTAGGGTAATTTGGTTTGGGAAAAAAAAAAATCAATTTTTTTTTCACTAGAAATTAGAAATATTTTTCGACAAAAATCATATTTTTCACTATTACTTAAGTGTGAAAATAAATATAAATTTAATTATTTATTAATAAGTAAGCAATCGCTAAAAAAATAAAATAGAAAAAATCTTCAATCACTATTCTGTGATGGTTATCAAATATGAGCTGTCACCAGGATGACTGATTGGCAACTAAGTTGGTTTTAGGTTAGAATACTGACGAATTGTCCTGGTGGTAGAGTCTGGTAGGTATATATAATGTATTTCATTTCCTATTATTATCCATTTAACATTTAGAAAGGATTTTTTTAGGTGGAGGAAGGATGCGGTTTAAAAGTTTTTCCAAATAATTAAATAAAAAGTCCTTGAATAAATATGATCAGTTATTTTGTTTTATAAATCAATAAAATTATTTTATTATCTAATACCTGCTGAAAATTGGAAATTGAATTTTCGTGCTTGTACAATGTACATGCATGCATGAAAGAATGACTGGTTGGCTAGAGAGATAATTCCATATACTTATCTATCTATCTATCTATCTATCTATCTATCTATCTATCTATCTATCTATATATATAAAATAGAAAAGTATGTGGATATATATGTATGTGGAAACGATCTGATTGGCCAGTGCATAGCCAATGCCAAAGCGTTAAATTATTAGAACGATTCTGATTGGTCAGATAGTGATCGTGCTTAGGCAATGTGTTAAATAAATCTTTCCTTATTCTTCCTTATTTTTGAATCAATTTCATTCAGCACATTCTTTCGATACTTACAGTAAGATTTTAAATTTCAATTATTAAATTGGTATGAACGAGACGCTCCCCGCCAGGGGCTAGGTGACGCCGGGCCAAAGGCCCGGTCGTCAGCTAGTAACTTATAAGTAGAGACCGGATTCCTATGCAATTGCATATTTTGTTTGCTGCCACATACGTCCCAGGAGATCAATTATCTATCCGAATCTTGCATCTAAGATACTGTGAGTTAAATTTTATACTGCATATTTTTGCATATTTGAGTAATATTGCACAAAATTGCATATTTTAAGGATATTGCATAAAATTGCATGTTTCGAGGCAAATATAGATGTTTTAAAAGTAACTTTTTGGAGAAAGAATGAAAAAAAAGAAATAAAACAGGGGGACACTAATTTAAATTCGAAGATAACAAAAATAGTCCTCAACGACAAGAGTGTAGTGTTGGCCTACCAAATAGGAGCTTTGATTACAAAGGATGTAAACATTGCTAAAAAACAACAATCCACTCATTTTTTTTTTTATTCAGTTGTCCTTTGACTTGAGTAGATACTCTACTCTACATGAAAATTCAGAAAAGTTTGCAATCTTTTTCTTCCAAAGTAATTACGTCTGTGGATGTGGAGCTATTCTTTTCATCGTATAAATCAATTTGAAGTGACTGTAGACATAATAACCTGAAGATAATTTAGAAAAGTATTTGTAAGCATAAATTATTCACAATTATAATCAAATTTTAATTATTTTTGAGGTTCTTTGTTAATTATTTATTTATTTATTTATTTTTATGGCCTTCGGAAACTATAACTCATTTCGGCCATTGACTGTTCGTGTATGTGTGTGGGAAGTGTGTGTAAATTATTGTAGGAATCAGATTATAGCCGGTCAAATATTTGCATTATTTTATCAGTTTATTATTTGTACCTCAATAACAAAAGCTTGTTAATATAAAAAACTAAAAGCAATACAATATAATCGTGTCTGTTATAAATAAAACTATTCTCCCCCCCCCCTTATTTTTTCGATCACATTTTTGAAACATTATTATATTTTTTATGTTGATTTTAATTCAAGTGCACCTATAATTTTTTTGAGCTTAAAGATTTTTTTAATTAATATATTAAAAATGTAATGATAATTTTGTCTAATGTTTTTCGCAATAAAAGTAGATATTTGACACTTGGTGTCTATAGCTTACTTTATCATTTTATTCCTTTCGTATAAATCAAGCACGCCTCCAAATATATAGTCTCTTTTTGTCTTCAATTTTAATTTTTTAGTAAATAAGAAAAATTATTTTGCCATTTTTTACTGCAGATATTTGCATATTTCAACGTATTCTGCATATTACTTGCATATTTCAGCATTTTTAACTGCATATTTTGGCAGTTTTTACTGCATACAAATCCGGTCTCTACTTATAATCTAGCGAAGATAAATTAACGATGGCATTCAATCGTATGAATAAATAAACAATGATCACAAAATAGTTATTCCTTCGTTTAATTAAGTTTTAATAATGACTGCTGTTAAATTTAATTTTTATAAAATGTAGGAAAACAGTAATTTTTATAAATAATAAATAATAATAAAACAATTTTAAATTAATCAAGAGTTTTATTTTAAAGAAAAAAATATTTATGTAGAGTGTGGGTGTTCCCCGGAATTCTTAACGATTTAGGCTACGGTGAATGTTAATAGAATTAGTATTTAAATAGGGAATATTGTTTTCGATTTACTTCCTACTTATTTTATAATATCTTTATTTTATATAATAAAATAATGTATAGGGAAACTGAGAATTCCGATAAGGTATCTGGTGGTCTAAATTGAAGCTAGCCACTATGGGCCAAAAAATTAAGCCACGCCCCTACCAAGGTTCTCAGGATAACGAATATGGTTTTAACCTAGGGGTGAACCGCGACCTAATATACTTCCACTTCCACTTTCATTTCCAAGTAGAAGAAAATAGATGAAGGGGCATTATCTAATGAATTCCAAAATAATTCCACATAGTTCCGAAGACGTGTATATCTAATTCCAATCACGATTCACTCCTCGGTTTTTACCGTGGATAGATAGATGGTTATTTACAATGCATTCGAAAATGCGATACTCCCGTACTTCTTACCTTGCTATATATTTTATTTCGCCCTAGAAAACAACAACTGTACCGATTTGGTAAACGAATTATTATAAAAAATTTCCCTTCAATTTTTCCATTTTAAAAACTTGAGAAATTTTGTCAGTTTTCTGTTTTATTTATATTGTAGTTTTTTTTTCTACTATTCCAACAAACTTATTATTTGCTTTATTTAATCTTAAAATTAACGTGTTTCTATATTTTCGGTATAAATTTCAAATAGTTATAGGTATTATATTTCTATAGATATATTATGTGGCTATATTTATATAATTTAATCTGATCCCCCCTGTTTCTGCTCCGTTTGTTATGATCTCTAAATTATAATTATAGACGAGGAAAACAAAATTCAACTGTTATTTTCTGAATCAATAGACACTTCACTTAGATTATTCGTAACTACACATATAACAGATATAGGGATGAAAACAACAGAAATTAAAACTCATTAAATCAACGTCGCCTATCTTAATGTTTAATTTATTTATCATTTAATAAAGTTTATATTTCCATTACTCTAATACAATATGAAGTTTTCATAATTGAAATCTTGTTTTCGTGGAAAAATTTTATAATACATTTCAAAGAACACTGAGTCGTGTAAATGGTTTTTAGAAAATCTCATGGCTAATTCCCTCAGCTTTTAAAGATGACAGGGAAGAGCGAGAGATCATTTTTATTTAAATAAAATAAAAATGTTTGTCTCCTGAGAGTTGTTGATTTTTTAAGAGCAAACAATAAATACTACGGCTATAGAGGTACTACTCAGTTCTCGTTGAAGTGAATGACCCATACTTACAAAAGGATCTTCATTCAATTGATAGCCAAATATCAGGAAAGCGTTTTGGACAAATGCTTTCAATTAATGAAGGTTTGTGAATTTTTGTGATATAGAATCAATCAATAATATTTAATAAGATCTTGAATATGCCATTTTGCAATCTTTTTTTATTTATAGTACGCCTGATAGTATTGGATTCATTCATTTTTTTCGCTAATTCTGTTTAAAAATATCTGAAAGGTGAAGGAAAATTATTTCAACCATGATATTTTTCCTGTTTTTGTGTGTCGATTCCGATATTCAAAAGAGTTTAAGAACGAAAAGTCGTAGAAAGTTCGTTTTTTTTCAATGTAGTGCTTTATAATTCAAAAATTCTGATTTTTTTTATTTTTGCTTTTAGCCTAAGCCATTTAGCCATGCACAAAAATAAAATGTCCACCATTTATTTGCGTTTTAATTTTCATGTTATAAATAATAAAACAATTTGAAAAGATTAAAAAAAATAAATCAATAAAAATGAAATATTAAAATTATGAGCGATGTAGCACTTTGGTACTTCTGTTTTCATCAAAAGGATTTTAGAATTTGTGGGAAACTGAACTGTCTTTTAGTTCGAAGCAGATTTGTGGGGACACTTCTTTAGAAAATATCATATTTTCAAATAAAAAATACATTTCTAAAGCTTATTACTAGTACCTACGACTCTTACTGGTGAGCGTAACGAGCTTTAAATATAAGTATTTACTAATTCTTCCAATTATAAATATTTAATTTTTGTGTGTGTCGAAGTTAATCCTCTAAAAGTTATAAGGAATTTCCAAAAATTTACTTTTTCTTTTCAAATTTCTAATTTCCCCATGGGTGAGTTAACCTGAATATATATATATTTCAGTTTATCAAATTGACCTCAAAGCCTTAACCGGGAAATCCTTTGATGATTCCATTGTTCTGCTTATTGATGAAACGAACATTTTATTCAATTCTGTTCTCCCAGGATGAATCTATTCGGCCATACATTTCATAATTCAAACTTAATAAATAATTAATTATCTATCGAGAAGTACTAAGACAATCCTTTGTGGGCCAGAAGAGAAGAGCCCGGGGCCAAGATTCCTTCCAACAAAGGGCTAACTTCCCAATTACACTGTTTCCCTAAGACAATTTGCTAGCTGAGAATTTGCGGACAATCTCACAGGCTTAACGATTCTTTTCATTCCAAGTTTCGCCTTTAGATTATAGACATATACTTATGTATAAATACATCTAAATAAGCTGTATTTAAATCATTACTGACTGCAGATAGAGAATATTTAAGAGAATTTTTCAGAACCATAAAAGTGACTTAACTTAAGTACATCACGTAATATATACATATTATAATCGGCTTGCGCGACGACGCCAACGGGATTTTTTTAATTTTAACATCAACTAATAGTTCATGACAAATAATTTAAAAAATTTTAAATATAAATTTAAACTCCACTAAGGAGTCCAGGAGGCGCAGTTCCCTATCCAACAAGATGTAATATCTTAAAAAATGGCAATGCTTTGTTCAATTCAAAATTGGCCAATAAAAGAAATTGCTTAGAGATTGATTAATGAACCTTTAATTTTCTCGAAACGACAAAAAATGGACTTGAACCAGTTTAAAAATAAACGGTCCAAATATTTGCATTTCTTTATATTACTTTATAAAAACAATCCATAAAACTATTTCCAAAAATATGTAAGTATATATATACAGGGTGGGGCATAAAAATCTCCCATATTTTGAAGAGGTATACAAAATGAAAAAATTTAACTAGAAAAAAACTGAAAATATTTTTGAAAAGAACATAAAATAATTTTTTTTTTAATGTGTTTTAAAAATTATATAAAACAAAAAAAGGGGAGAGAGGGCAAAAATGAAAATTCTAGTCCTTTCAACCAAACCCAGCCAAATTTTGTATACATATTCTGTATGAAAATTCTAGCTTTTTTGACCTAACTCAACAAAATTTTGTAAACCTACTTTGGTCGAAAGGGTAAGAATTTTCATTTTTGACCCACTCCCCATTTCGGGTGGTTTGTTTTTGCATTTCTAGCCTTCTGGGGGTCCACAGAATATGTATACAAAATTTGATTGAATTTGGTCTAAAGGGCTAGAATTTTCATTTTTTTTCACCCTCCCCCTTTTTTTGTCTGATATAATGTTTAATACACATTTAAAAAAAATATTTTATGTTCTTTTCAAAAATATATTCAGTTTTATTCTAGTTAATTTTTTTTCGTTTTTTTATACCTCTTCAAAATTTGCGAGATCTTTATGCCCCACCCTGTATATTAGGGTGGTCCTTATTTTGGGTATTTTTGAATTTTTACGCTGACAGAAGTTAATATGGTTATAAATAAATAAAAAAAAATATCCCCCAAGTTCCAAGTCTCTATCTCAATTTTAACCGGTGTCCCATACGCATGCAAGTTTCCCATCTAAATAGCATGGGGTTTTTGGCATTGAATGATCAATTTTTTATTTTGGCCAAAGCAATTGTTCAAAAATTTTGAAACTCTGTAGACTTTATCCATATAATAGTAGTTATCCTTCAGAATTTTTTACAGATTTTTAGGTATTATAATTTTGAAGTTACAGCTAGATAAAATACTGCTATAATTATCTTAGTGTTAGTAAGTTATACACTCCAAAATTATAATAGCTAAAAACCTGTAAAAATTCTGAGGTATAGCTACTATTATAAGGATAAAGTCTACAGAGTTTCAAATTTTTTGAACCATTGCTTTGGCCGGAATAAAAAATTGATATTTCAATTCTAAAAACCCCATATTATTTAGATGGGAAACTTACTTCGATGTTCCACACAGGTTAAAATTGATATAGAGACTTAAAACTTGGGGTATATATTTTTTTTGTATTTATTTCGAACCATATGAGCCTCTCAGCCTAAAAATTCGAAAATACCCAAAATAAGGACCACCCTAATATTGTATATATATATACATATATATCTGAAAAAATCTTAAAAACGATTTCTGAATAACCAGGCTGAGACCACGGAAACAACCCATCCCTTCTCTTGAAAATGGCTCCAAAAGAGGAGCCGAAACGTCGAGAAAACCTCAAAAATTCACGCGGAGAAACCCGAAAAAACACTAATAACATATAGGTACATATAAAATTAGGACATTGGCCAGGGACACTGGCTCTTCCCTGTAATCCAGCGTCTTGGAGGCGAGACAAAGGATCCTAGATTAGTTAACCCGACCACTGCGATTGAACTAGCCATAGGTCGGAAACCGCCCTTTGTCTATCCTCCTGATTAAGCTCGAACCAATAAAGGAATTAATATATATATATAATAGATTTGTTTGAGACTATAGTTTCGAAGGTTTGACCTTCATCCTCAGTCTTTTAATTAGAAATATTTTAACTGTTATTCCTCATGGGCTCAAATACCTGATTGGATATAGAAAAATTTGTTTTGTTGTTATAGCAAGCTCGTCACATTTCACACGATTAACCTAAATAATAATGTGTTTATAAAAACATTTCTTTTTAACATTTATTTTTATTTTTTTAACGTTCTAGTTTATTATAAAAAAAATTAAATTAATTTTCTATTCACATCATCCGTTACAAAATTTAAAAAAATAAAATAAAATTCACCGATGAGAAATTCGATTGCCGATCAAATTAATATTTGTCGCATTTTGGTTGTCGGCTGGTAAAGGGTGGTTGGGCTTGCCCTGTTGCTGCTTGCACCCTTCCCAACGTCACTTCCGTTACTCCGCTCTTCGTTAGACCAGCTCGACTTCTTTCTCCGATAAGCACTTGGTCTCTTCTTCTTTTCTCAAAGCCGTGGTCGGGCGTGCATGACACATATGTGTTTGCCTGGTTTCTTCTTATTATATTTTGAACGGAACACCTTTCGTCGATGCCTTTCATTCTAATCTTATTTAACTTTTTCACTTTGATCATCCTTTTCAATATGCTTACAATCATTTTGCAGTGTCACTTGTTTTGCCTTAGCTGAGTTTTCTATTTGATAAAGCCATAGAAAGAACGTTTCCAGAAAAAAAAAAATAATTGAAAAGGTTTTGTTTTGCGAGGGTAGCAGAGATGTTGATTCATAAAGAGAAATCAAAGAGGTAATTTTCTGCTTGATTCGTTTGTTAAGTGACCTACTTATACTATTAAGACAAAAAGAATTGATCTAAGTCCACTCTGGTATATGAGTCGATGAGAAAGATAAAATATTTTTGATTAAAAGACTGATGATGAAGCTCAAACTTTTGAAACTATAGACTCTCCCAAATAAGTTATATATATTTTAGACAAATTAACTTTTAAACGTTGGTTTTAATTTTTTTTTCTTCTTAATCCAATTTGAACCGCGAAGGTTGAATAATATAATCAATAATTTGTTATGTTAATTCTAGATATTAGAAAATAATTTTATTATTTTTTGAAAAGGAAAAGTAAATTGAGCATCCAACTGGATTCGAACCCGTGTCTCTCTCCTTTACGCAAAGAGCGTCTTTCCAATTAGGCTACGGATGATCCCACCAGATAAGCTCTTTAGATTAAATGCCATTTTTCCTTTTCGCGGCTTTTTCTATTTAAAGTATAGTTACTTATGTTTTAAACATAAGTAACTATACATAAAACATTACTACAACATAAGTAACTATACTTTAAATAGAAAAAACCGCGAAAAAGAAAAATGACTTTCAATCTAAAGAGCTTATCTGGCGGGATCATCCGTAGCCAAATTGGAAAGGCGCTCTTCGAGTAAAGGAGAGAGACACGGGCTCGAATCCCGTCGGATTCTCAATTTATTTTTCCATTTCAAAATATAATAAAATAATTTTCTAATATGTAGAATTAACATAAGAAATTATTGATTATTTTATTTAACTTTCGCGGTTCAAATTGCTTTAAGTTATATATATATATATGTGTGTGTGCAAGTACGTTCCCAGCTTTTTTGGTTAAGTGTGGGGGGGGGGGGGGAGACCACTCTACGCTAGATGAGTCGCTTTATTCAGGACAAAACATGACAAGTTTTTGAGAGTTCCTGTAGGGTATACAACCAAAATGGCGGGCTGTTTGATTAGAACCCTAATAGGAAGGGTTAAACAATTATATTACAACTCAGATTCACTAGGAAATTGTCGTGATTTTTCCGATGAAATTGAATAATAAAAGAGAAATTAATGAGGTCTCTGTGTTGCTTCTACTGGGTTCAAATAGCCGAACGGATGTAGGTAAATTCCTTTTTTTATAAAAGTTAGCTTAAACCTTCAAAAAGAAATAAAACAAATTTAGTTATATCCATTAGGATATTTAAACCCATGAAATATAAGAGATAGAATATATCGAATTTTCTTTGAACGGAACCCTAAAAAGGCTCACAGTAACATTAAATATTATTTTAAATTAATTTAATTCTAGTCTGGTGTTAATACGAGGTAAGTAAATATCAGAGTATGTGCACTAAACCAGTCCCAAAATTTGTATAATAATGATAATAAAATAAACGAGAAATACGAGATTTTTGATGAAATTATAATAAAGATCGTGAAGCACTTAGTCAATTAAACGATGTCTTAAATAATAAATGATTTTCAAGAGGCGAAATAACCACCAGAAGAGAATAAAAGGTAAACATTTTATCCCCTGCGTAAGAGGAAGCTTGGCCTTTTGTTCTGCGTATCATCAGCAACACCTTTGTGCCTCTCTCGACTATCAAAGATTCGACTGGAAATTCCATCTTAATCTCTCTGTATATCAAAAGAAGATGAAAATCTCAACTGAACAATACACAGCGCTTTTGAACAACCCAAACCTACGTTTGTTTCCAAGGTGCTTCTTGAACTTAAGCAACAAAATATTTAATAGAATTTATTTTCAAATACATGAGAGTGTCTTTGCACCTCAATACCGGGTGCCCATGAATACAATTATTATTATTTTCTTAGTAATCGTGGCTGTGAAGAAATTGCAGTGGGTTGATGGACAAACCAACCAAATTGGGATGCATCGGGTTCAATAAAACAAGCCTCAGTTATTAAGTTATTAACTGACGATGGCCCAATAGAATTTAAGCCGAAAAGTCTTATTCTGGGAGGTTTATTGAACCCCGTGTATCCGACTTTGGCTGATATAATTAATATATGCTTTATATTTTATATGAAAGATATTAATTTGCCTATGGTAATAGATTCTCGGGTTCGATTCCCGAGGGAGTGAAAAACAACCCCTCTGACATATAATTAAAAATATTTCATTCCATCGATTTTAATAGATGACACCAACTTATGATTTCTTTATATTTTATATTTATTTTAGGTTTTGTCTTATTCATTTATATAATTTTGTTGAAAAATAATTTATATGTTTTTGTCTAGTCATTTATTATTGGACTTTGTTTTCTAATTATTTTTATGTTATTCTTTAACTTTCCCACGTGCATTATTTTCTTTGTTATTTTTACTTTATTTTTATTTGTTCTTCTCTTTTAGTGTTGATATACAGTACATATATTTAATGATTTTGTAAAAAAAGGGTGTGACTGCCCAATAAATAAATAAATGAATAAACGTCTCCATCAACCCAATGGTATATTTATTTTCACCTACATATCGAAACATGTCAGTTAAAGTATTGCATACATTTCATAAGGTTCAATTTTCTAAGTCTTCTATATACAAAACTATAAAAGATAATATCAATTGGCAACTCTAAGTGATAGTACTCGATGCCTTTAAGGCATTGAAACTAAATTTGAATAAATAAAACTAGTTTTATGGGCGTCAGATTCAAAACTCACCGCAATATTTACTATTGTGTGTATGTAGGTACTGCTATTACTTAACATTACTAATAATTAAGAGAGAAACGAGATTTAAAACTTAAATTACGAATCAGATAGCAACGGCATGCCTTTAAGATATAGAAAGTTAATTTAGAAAAATAAAACGGACTTTATGGGTCTCAAAACTGACTTGAAAATTCAATGGTATGTGTATTATATTATGTAATACTATATATCAACATCACTAATAAGAAGTAAAAGAGCAACTAAATTTGAAACTTAAGCTAGGAATTAGGTAGCAATGGATACTCTTTATATATTCAAACTGAATTTAGATAAATAAACCTGGTTTTGTGGACATCAGAGCCAAAACTCATCAAAAAATTCAATGGTGTTTGTACTCATCACGCTATATCTTACTAAGTAATAGATCAACGAATTTGTAGCTTAAAATAGGAATCAGCCAGTAACGTTATGGTAAGCTTTTAGTACAAATCAACATAGCCATTACAAGTTTACTTTAAAGTTAAGTTTGTTTTTATTTATTTATTTTTTCTCAAAATTTCTATGTTAGTTTTTAAATCGCTGTACTTTACCCAGATAGCACACTCGCTCTATATCTCTAGAAGATTCTTATCCAGCTTATTGTCTTTAAGATGTCTTGAAGATCTTCTAGTGTCTAGACAACATGTTCTAGACCAAGTGCGCTAACAGGGAACAAGTAACCTGTAAGATGTATTTTTTAACTTCATTAAAACTCTCTGAGAGGTCTAGATTGAAAGTAGATAATTGGTAAATAGTGAATGTTGGATGATCCACATACCAGATGATTTATTTTTCTTAATATGTTAGAAATAACTGAATGGTAATGAAATTTTTTTTCAAGAATTATTTTTTTTGACTATTCCTTTGGATTAAACGGCCAACAATTACTCAAGAATTGATTGGATTTTAGCCTTTCGATCTTGAGAACTTTAAGTTTTAAGAGTGCACAAAGTGGAAAAATGTGATTTTTTTGAAAATTACATAATTATTTTTTCACAAAACCAAACATTATTATCTACATATATAATAAAAACCTGAGTTTATTTGGTTTACATCAATAAAAATAAAAAGAGTTATTCTCTTGGCTACCTAATGTGACAACAACAGCTGCTTATCGAAAACAGATGTGCTCACCCCCTCTTATTATAATAAAAGGAATTATAACTAATTAAAATTTAAGAGGAAACATATTTTTAAGAGAAAATAAATTGAATTTTTGAATATATAGATTTTATGCTTCAGAAGTTCAGTATGGTATTCTGGTTCGACTCCTGAGACGTCAAAATCAAACCTATCTATCGATATCGGCCTTTTTATTTTCTTTTTCATCAAATTTTATACAGAGATTAAAAAATATATTTCGTTAAAACATCATTTTTGCAGACTTTGTCATAGTAGATAAATTTTACAAAGAGTCCCCCTTATGAGTAATTTTTTTTATTTTGATAGGAAGATAAAATTTCATTTCCGCAAAAATTATATTTTTATTTATATTAGTATTTTATATAGAGAAGAAAAATATATTTTCGTTAAAATATCTGGAAAAATTTATTTTTGCACCTTTTGTCAATGTGGAAAAAAATATTAATGAGTATTTTTTTTATTTTGATAGGAAGATAAAATTTAATTTCCGCAAAAATATACTTTTTATATGAGTATTTTATAGAAAAAAAAAAATATCGTGAAAATATCTCGAAAAAATATATTTTTGCCTCATTTGTAAAATTAGAAAAATTATATATAGGGCCCCCCCCTTGTGAATAAATTGTCGATTTAGATAGGTAAATAAAATTTCATTTTCTAGGAAAATTATTCTATTTCTTAAATGTGTATTTTATATAGAGATGTAAAAAACATGAATAGGATAAAATAACTTCGAAATAAATTATATTTAAAAAAAGAACTAAAAAACAAAAAGTACGAAATAATGTAATACTTAATCAAAAAGTGTGGGGCGCAGAAACATGTACTTTTAATTAATTTCGACTAAGTGCTCCACGCTTTTTGATTGAGTATTACATTATTTTGTACTTTTTAGAAGCATGTTTTTTATTTTTTTTTTAAATATAATTATTTTTTTTACTTTTTAGTCTTAATTATTTTTATAGAGAAAATTTTGAGAATTTAACAGAATGAAATGAATTTATTTGTATTATTTTTATATAATTTCATTTAAATTGAGTAGGTAAACAATTATTTTTATAGAGGAATGTTTGCGGAATTTAACACAACAAAAGTCTCATTGATAGATACATAGATAAATAGATAGATAAAGGTGAAGCTAATATAAAGCATCTAAAAACTCTTTTTGCTCCCTTCACATGACGTCACTTATTTGTATGCCTTGTTTGCGCTTCGTCACCTTGGGGACCTTCATCATATCCCAAATCCAATCAAAATTTTATTTTTCCCCCTTCAAACGCTTCTTTGTCTTTTAATCGGATAATTTCATAAAAAAATTGTCCAAAGAACCGTTTGAATAGAGAAAAAGAAAATTATTGGTGACCAGCTGCGAAGCCCTCTTTGGTGGGCATCTTGCTGGCCGGGGGGCTACACCCCAGGACTCCGTTATGGGTTTTGAAATAATAATTTAAATTTCATAATTTTAATAAATTTTATTTGTCATGAACTATTAGTGGGTTTCAAAATTTAAAAAATCACGTCGGCGTCATCGCGCAAGCCGATTATAATAAGTATAGATATTAGATAGATAAATAGATAGATATTTAGAATTTGAAGGTCCTCTTAGAAATAACGAATTTAAATTTATCAAATAATATCAATGACCTGAAAACATAACAATTTTAAGTTCACAACGAAACGTTCTACGAGGATTAAAATTTGTTTTTTGATACCATTGTTAACATTTTGAGGAATTTAGAATTTAAAAATAATAATAATAATTCATAGCCCTGGTAAGATTTTTTAAAATATTTATATTTACCTACTATCTAATATTCATAGTTGATAAAGATTTTTCCGAAACATTTTATTCTTTAATAAATTAATAATTGATAGTTTTTAAGAGAATTCTATCTAATTTTTAATATGTATAATGCATTAGAGATCATTATAAATTGTATTGTAGTGTTTAGTGAGAATAATAAAATGGAGAATAATTACCATCTGGTAACATGTTTTGTAGCTAATGAAAAATTCTCCAGCGTGTTCAATTATCGTCGGTCGGCTGATTCAGGGATTCACGAGGGCAATGCGGAATGCATTTCTTTGGGATTTTAATGAATGTGTTTTGCCATTGGTTGGAGGTTCAATGCCGCGGATTTGCCAGCAATGCAATTTATTGGTGATTGAGTGCTCATTATGAGCGAAATGCCGTGGTGTCGGTTTTCCAAATGAATCATGCTGATGCCCGGCCAAGCCGAGCCTCCTTGGGTTAGGGTTAGGGCCACCCACTGGCCAATCACCTGCCTTTGTTCCTTTCTTTCTGCATCACCGACAATCAAGCCCAACTATTGAAAGAAATATTTTTATTTCTTGTCGTATTTAGATACGGTGAGGACCGAAAAGCTGATTTGTGTCTTGGGTTCGATTGCTGAGTGGCCAATACCTTCTTTTTTTGTGTATTTAAAATATTATTTAGATAAGACGGCTCTGCGAGTTGTTTTACAATTTTTTGAAAACATTCTATCTATTTCTCATAATATATAAAATATAAAACACTCCAATATTAAAATTAATTATTTGATTATTACTTTAAGATTTTATTTTACCATATAGGGTAAACGGTTGAAACTATTTTGTTAAAAAACAATTTAACGAAACCTCGTCGTTTTGCTGTACAAAATGCCTTTATGACTGAACATCGAAAAAATTATATTTTACGAGATATTAATGATTTTGTCAACATGTTTGTTAGTACGTTTGTACGTGAATTAGTATGTTAGCAAATATTGTGTACGCTCTAGCTTAAAAACTAGTTCAAACATCAAAACGAAATTTGACATGTAGCTTCTTTATATTGAGATGAAGAGCTGATTATATTTTGGTTGAAATCAAAACAAAAATTAATGGAAGGTGGGCTCTTATAAAATTAAAATGATAACATTTTCAAACTAAAAAAAACATGAAAAATGAAATTTACTTTAAAAGAGACCTATCATAAAAACGAGTCATTATTTTTTTCGGAGGCCAAAATTGTGTGGTTGGGGTTCAAAAAAAATAGAAAAATCAATATAAGTCCCTAGACCCTTTGATCGATTTCATATATGCACTCTATATGATCTTATGAAAATGACTCACTATGTGAAATTGATAGTTACCAAAGGGGGGGGGGGGGGGGTATTTTCAAACACAAATCGAAGAAAGCTGATTTTTCTAATAGAATAGTCTCATAATTAAAAAGACATATTATTAATTTCTAATGGGCCCAAAATTAAGAGGGGTGGAGGTGGGACTTTCCTAAATATTAATAAATGTATGGTGTATTATAAAGTCATGTGGATGGCCATATCAATATATTTTATTTTATATTTTGTTCATATGTTATCCATGAATGGTAAGTGAAATTCATTACGCCTTCCCCTAAACTAAACAAGCTACGATATTTTAATTAGAAATTAATTTTTTTTTTTTTTTTTTTTGAAAAATTATTACTTTCAATTTCCTGAAAAGAAAATGCGGTCTCTCTGGGAGAATGCTAACAATTTGTCAATAGCCATTCGGTATTTTTAATTAAAAAAAACATGGTCAAATAAATTGGTTGCAAAGAAATGTTGAAAATTTATACTATTTATTTGTAATGATGCAAATTTTCATTGTCATTGTTATTTACTCTCCCCTTTCTCTTCTTCAGTCAAATGTTATTCGAAAGTAATTTCCAAGTTGAGAGAATACGAAGATTCAAACTTGGAGAAATCGAAAAGAAACCCCCAGAATCGGATGGATAACAATCTCTGCACAAAGTTGAATATCAATTTCCAACCAAAGGGCACACAATCTCAAATTGGAAAAACCATTTTGAAAATGACAAAAGAAAGAATTCTAGGATTGAATTTTATGATTAGGATCTATAATTGTCATAAAAATAATTTCGAGAACGAACCGATTATTATTATAGAGACGCCAATGAGGTTGTCCTCTGCTTGATGCAAATAAACATATACATATGTAAATAATTATATCAGTGGAGTGAGGTCTATGGATGCTGTGGATGCGGCGCACCTCTAAAATTTAAAAACGTCAATAGTATTTACATACCGTGTCATATTTGAATCTCGTTTAGTAAATTTAAAGAATATGAAAACAAAATTCCAAATTTTTTAATTTGAACCATTTTATGAGGTCAATTAGTATGCATGTGCTCGACGCCTGACTTTCATTTAGAATCTATAAAACTGCATAAAAATTAATCGTCAGAGTTGAACTAAAAGATGTTTTAGTAGAATTATTTGATTTAATACAATAAATTTGCAGTACCTTGTCGGTTGAACTTTTTGACTATAAAAAGAATTAAAATAATTATTATAATCAGTAGTAGTAGCCAAAATGAAAACGACTTCAAAATTTCAGGAGGATCTTGAAATTTTCAAATTATTATTCGATATTTCAAATATTTCTATAAAAACATTTTTGTTTTGAAAAGTATATTTGTTCTCGAAATGAAATAAAATTGTTGCATAGTTCCAAGGGGCAATTAAAATGAAAGATTTATCCAAAAAGGGTGCTGATAGAAGGTTCGCGAAGTCCCTGCCTCATATATCTTCCAGTTCAAGCAGGTGAAAATAATAATAATAAAACAAAAAAGGAATAAATAAAGATGATTCGGGAATCTTTGGACAAATCAATTTTTATGAACTCTTATTATATAAGATTGGAAATAATTAAGAGTACTATAGACAAGTTCTAGCTTGCTTATAGCAATAGAATTAGGAGAAATTTAAGATTTTCTTATAGGATCGGCTGATTCATTGTGGAAGATTGTCGATTTACATTTCAGGGACTTCTGAAGTAGAGGTCACAAGATTTAATTTCTGACTCCTACCCTCACTCACACAAAGAAGTATCCGTTTGGGGTGAAGGTCAGAAATATATTTAAAATAATCTAAAATTAAATTAGAAAAAAGTTAGGGAACGCGGTGTAGGTTTATAGTGAAACATTTTTTTAAATTTTAATAGGTTGTATTATTTCTTTATTTTTTTTCTTTATTATGAAACAAACACTACCAACACCAACCTATTAAAATTAAACGAGGTTATCCGAAACGTCTTGGAGTGGATTCCAGTATTGCACCTTGGGTACTTAGATCTCAGTTCCTTTCTCCCGCTGACTACTGAGGGAAATAATAAACTGGGCCCATAAGGAATGATATAGGCCTACATTGGTTAAATAGGACCCTTAAAATGGGACCCTTGAATGTTAAATTAAAAAAAAAAAAGAAAATGATGCGGTATTCGATGAAATTTGGAAAAAAAAATTAACGAAGATTAAAATAAAATGTCAAAAAATGAAGGGTGCTTTTTTGGACAGCATCCCCTTGCTGAAAAGTCAGCAACCGCCACTGATATTTTTATCTATATATGACGGGCGGCGTCTCGGGGATTACCAGGTGTCCAAAATTGTTTACCTCCCAAAAATGCTCTGAGTTTTAATTGTATACAAAATATTTTTTTAATTATAAAAATTGATCATGGAAAAACGAACAAACCTAGACAAATATTCCTAATTAATTTTGCATAGCAAATTTCAATTTTTCGCCCCCTCACTCGTTTTGTGTATTTAGGGGGCGAATTTGAAAAAATCCTAAAATAGATTTTTAGAGATTTGGATATAGAATAGTTTTAAGCACAAAGCAAATAAATATCTTAAGCTTCTTAATAGATATTGGTTAATCAAATATCAATATATTTTGCATATTTTTACCAATCTTTGGGGTTAGAGGTCGAATTTCCCACAATCCTTCGATGAGTTTTTATATAGGTATTTGTATTACTCTAAAGTCTAAAGAGTGAATTTTAATTTTGATACTCTGGATCAGATTCTCAAAGGGGTAAAAACGACCCTTCTGACACATGATTAAAAATAATTGATTCTTCTCGGATCTAAGAGATGACGACCTCTGGTGATTTTCTTAAAAATTTAAAGTCCATTTCTATAGGCAATCTAAACTCTTATTTTCGAAAAGAGAGGCCCACGCCCAAAACTGGCCTGGTACAAAAACGACAAAATTATATACTAATAATAAATAATAATTATCAAATTTTGTAATAAATAATATATATAAAAGTATATAAAAATGTATTAATAAAAAAAAGCTTAAATAAATAAATAAATAAATTCAAAAAGAAATGAGCCTACCTTGAAAGCCCTGGAGGCATGAAATCCCCCTAAAGCAAATGCAGTTGGACCAGCAAGTTCTCTGTAACAATGAGTAACTGTTAGTAACGTAGCCAACAATCAAAAGGAACTTAAATGAGGATTGATTTGAAAATAAATCGATTGATTGAATTAAAAATTATATTAATATCCACTGAGGTTTCTTCTTTGATCTTTTTAAACTCTGAAGAAAGAGGGACGATCCTCTGAATCGTCGTGTTTTATTTAAGATGATGAAAATGATGTTCCAATAAATATTTCATTCGGAATTTGTGGTTTTAAATATGATTGGGCTGTCTTTGCATCAATTCAGAATTGAGTTCTACTACTCCATCGTCAATAAAAAAAAATCACTTAATTGAATTTCCTATTTTTAATAAATAATAATATTTGTAATGTAGGTGCTACTAGTAGGCTTAAATTAAAATTAATTTTCAAAGAAATCGCTAGAGCATTTTTTTAGAAACCGATTATATACGATATTATAGAAGAATTGCTTATTTAATAGTATAAAAAGTCGCATCCCGGAAATAGACTTACTATATACCAGAACGAATTTTTCACAAACTTCGGATCTTTATTTTGTATGTCAAGTATATTAATAATAAAAATATAGCTCCGAAATCATAAAAACTGTATGATCAGAGAATAATATACGTATATAGGGGTGGCCCTTATATTGAGTATTTTCGAATTTTTATGCTGACATAGGCTCATAGGGTTCGAAATAAATAAAAAAAATATCCCCCAAGTTTCAAGTCTCTCTCTCAATTTTACCCTTTGCCGAACAGTGATGTAAGTTTCCCATCTAAATAACATTGGGTTTTTGGCATTGAACGATCAATTTTTTATTCCGGCCAAAACAATGGTTTGAAAGTCTCTAGACTTTATCCTTATAATAATAGCTATCCTTCAGAATTTTTATGGATTTTTAGCTATTATAATTTTGGAGTTACAGCTAGATAAAATACTGTTATATCTTAGTGTTTGTAAGTTATAGACTCCAAAATTATAATAGCTAAAAATTTGTAAAAATTCTGAGGGTTAGTTACTATTATACGGATAAAGTATAGAGAGTTTCAAATTTTTTGAAACATTACTTTGGCCAGAATAAAAAATTGATCAATGCCAAAAACCCAATGTTATTTTTAGATGGGAAATTTGCATCGCTGTTTGGCACAGGTTAAAATTGAGATAGAGACTTGAAACTTAGGAAGGTTTTTTTATTTATTTCCAACCATATGAGTCTCTGTCAGCGTAAAAATGCGAAAATACCTAAAATAAGGACTACCCTATTATATAGATATTTTTAATCATGATGAACGAAATTTGCTAAGAGAAAGTTGCTGGTTTCAGTAATTGCTTGGTTAATTAGTAAGAAAATATAGTAAAAAGTAATTCCGTTCCTGATTTAGCCGAATCTGAAGAGAAGCAGTAAAATAAAACGAGTTTCATTTTGACTTATATTAGAGACGCCTGTGTTTAGGCAACCGAGTTATCAAAAAAGAGGTTAGACAAGCCGTTTCACAAACATTTATTTCACTAAATAAAACACGTTATTTTAGTAACCATAAGAATAAAACATTGATAGTAATAATATTTCTTGAAGGCACTCAGATTATTTTTATTTTTTAATTTAAAGTTATTCGAAATAATAATTGGTTTAATTGAAAGATTTTGTTATTACAACAAAAACAAATTTATTTACATTTAATCTGATATTTGATCCCATGTGGAATACCAGAGGAAATTATTTTGATTCGAATCGTGTCCGTCAGATAAATAATATTCTGGGCCCTACCATCAATAAGAAATAATCTATAGCTCTCTCCCTCTAAAACACTGCTATTTTAGACGGTGGAAAAAAGGAAGAAAGGTAAGACCTAGATTAGAGTATTTTCTCCAGATAATTAAAGTAATGGGATGTGGAGTTTTTAGAGAAGTGAAAGAGCTGCCATCAGATAGAGTCGAGTGGAGGCGCGGGTTCGCGTCAAACCAGTCTTACTAATGTGACCCATTTTAACCGACAATTTTATTTGTTTGAGTCTCGCATAAAATTTTTTTTGTATTCCATGTCACTCATAAATTTCGAAAATCTAAAAAATGTACAAATATCAATTTTTCCTTTTTGAAAATTTTTAGTTTCTATAAGAAAATTCTTTCTATATATGTAATAAAAATATTTAAACGCCGCTCGAAAACGTCAATCATGTATTACTAAAAAATCTTCAAAATTCTTGAACGACCTTAAAAATTTTTGAGATGAAATTTTCACAGCGAAAAATTGATTTTTTACATTTTTGAGATTTGCAAAATAATCGAGCGAATTCAAAAAAAAATTTTACTAAAAACCAAAACCGAATCCCTTAGATTAATTAAGAATTTATGTGATTATATAAGTATTTACAAGAAAAAAAAATGTTTATGGTTCCATTTAACAAGTAAAACACCCTTATTAGTATTTTTTATCCAATAATTTTAAAAAAATGTTTCACCAAGTGCCAACACCAAATTCCTTAAAAACCCTTATTAGTGCCTCTACAGATATTATATCTGTCTGTCCTATCAGAGCATTCTAGCTCGTAAACGAAATAAAATACCAACTTAAAATTTACAAGTTAAATTGATTCAAAATTCGTATTCAAATTTTAATCGAATGATTATTTTGCGGAGGGTCGAATTGTTGGATCCAAAATATTTTTTTTTTTATCATGGGTTATGAGTTCTTCTTGTATAATAAAATTTATGTGAACTAAAATTTGAAGAGCGTACTTAAAACATGAAAAACTAACAAATTTTCATGTGAGACTCAAAATGAAAAATAGTCTGCCAAAATTGGTGACCCTACGGTATAATCGATGCGTATCCTCGATGATGATATTCTTATTAATATGTTCCACAAAATCTATTCATTGTTAATCTGATAAAAAACTTCCTTCTTTATTTTACCAACTGATCAAAAATTGTTAGCCATCGCAACCTATAACAAATATTTCGTAATGTAAAAGTTTTTTTTTTTTTTTTATCTTTCTCGAATACGTTTAGTATGGAAGAAGTAAAAAATTGGCTATCCTACGACGACAGCTCTTTAGCGAGAGCAATTCTTCAGCCCTCACCTGAGTCCCGGAAAATCAAGAGTTTCGTCTTTCAAATGAATCATTCATTGCACAACGGAACGCGAAACACTGCCTTATCTAAGCTTTAACTTAGGCGTGTTTTTTTTTAATACATGCATTTGATTTTCGTAAATTATTACCCTAAGAAACCTTAAATAAATTTTATGTCGTATATCACTCCGTTTTAAGAGAATTCGCAAAAAATGAAATGTAAAATTTAAAAGGAAATATGCTATTTATTAAAAAAATCTTATTTAGTGATAATATATTTATTTTAACAAAATGTGTAATTATGACTAATAAAATAGATTAAATAAAAAATAAATTTTTTTTTTTTCAATTTTCCTACGATAATGGCCCTTTGAAATCGAAATTTTTACTTTTTGTAAATAAAAATCCATTCTCTTTATGAAAAATCAATGAGGTTGTCATATGTTTAATGCAAATTAACATTTACATATAAAACTAAAGATTTGAGCATCTTTTTTTGAAAATAGTTGGAATGTTTTTCAAAAAATCACCTCACGTTAAAATTAACCAATGTTTATTAAAAGAGAAAGAATTTAATTTTTAAGATTTAAGCAGAAATATTATCAAATTGCGATATCAAAGGGGATTCATACACTCAGGAGTCGAACCTGAGAACTAACATTCTTTCCGGGCAGCTCACACCCTCGAGACAAAAACCTCTCTCTGAATCGCAATATATTATATAAGCACAGAAATTTTTACTCCATTCTTCTATAACGGAAATTAAAAAATTAGCTTAAAATGAAAAAAGTTTTTCATACAAGTCCTCTTATTTAAATATAAAACTAAAGATTTGAGCATCTTTTTTTTTTGAAAATAGTTGGAATGTTTTTCAAAAAATCACCTCAGGTTAAAATTAACAAATGTTTATTAAAAGAGAAAGGATTTAATTTTTAGGACAAATTCTAAGATTTTAGTACAAATTTTATTAAATTGCGATATCAGAGGGGCCCCTCAGCAGTTGAATATTACAATACCAAACGATTTATGAAGAAACTCTCCTTTTATGAGTGGAATTTTTAAGAAATTTGATAGCAACTATTTTTTCAAATTTCTTAAATACTCCATTGTTAAAGGGAGAATTTCTCCATAACGTTTGGTATTGTAATAAATTATACACATATTAGAATACGCACATTTGATCGAACCTAGTTTTGTCAACAATGGGAATTTTAGCTTCATGTAGTTTAATGCACCTTGAGCGCAAACACGATATAAAATATATGAAGCTAAAATTCTTATTGTTGACAAAACTAGGCCAGATCACATATGTGTATAATTCCCAATAACTGAGGATGGCCCAATAGAATTTAGGCCGAAACGTCTTATTCTGAGAGTTTTATTGAACCCGGTCCATCCCACTTTGGCTGATATTTCCATCAACTCACTGCAATATCATCACACCAACAATATTTTTACTTTTAATGGTATTAAATAAAATAAAATATATTTTTTAACTTATTGAAAATAAATGTATTAAAATATTTAGTTAACGACACTTCGCGACGAAGAATATGGTTCGCGCCCCATAGTTTAAGAAGTAGAGGACAACCTAAGTGATTTTACTTTTTAATCCTTTTACCATTAATTCTAGATTGGAAAGACTTCTTCTCAGACTAATCAGAAGAGGTGTTTAATTATATTTCCGGTATTAATTTTTGTTATCCGAAATCTTCGACATTTTGAATTAGGTGAGAAAAATAGCTATTGAAAGAGATAACAGAGCGGGTTATCGGAAAACGTGTATCTGTCTGTCCATCAGAAATCGTTAAGGCTGCGAGAGAAATGCAAGGCACGTTCCTGAAGAGCTTTGGCCAGCGAAGAAGGCTCCATTGCAATTCCGTGGCCGGCCAGAGTTGCATTATCAATACACCGAACAAGATCTAGAGTAAACTAAATCGCATTAAAGGAGAAAAAATACACAACTCCCAACCCCATGGAGAGGGTAGCAAATATCTGCCTCGTTTGATATTTATCTTGGAGGCCAGTGCAAGTTCCGACTCCAATCCAAATCCGCTTTTTTATCTATTAAACACTTAATTTATATTCGAAAAAGAGACTCGGTATATTTATGAATAATGAATGAGAGGCTCATCGTTATCTAGCTCTATTTAATATATATATATATTAGAAAATAATTAAATAAGCTTCTTTTTCAGTTTCATTTTTTTTTCTTAATAATTTTTTTATTTTATTCGATTTTGGTGTCAAATTGATTTTTTTGGCATTCGAACCCAGTAATTAAATTCTACGCGTATTGTGTTTTAATAATTAAAAATAGTTGTTTTCATTTTCAACGATATTGGTTGGCCTATATAGGTGGTTCACCTAAACGCTATCCCCTCCCTTACCTCCTACCCTTGACACTATCTCTACAATGTTGATTCTCTACAGAAACAGCTCAATTTCAAATTAATGAAAGGAATAAATGTTAACATGGGAGAATCTTACGCGTTGGCAATAAGAATACGTAGAATTTTCTTTTGGTCTTTGAAATTATTATTATAAAATTTTAATTTAATAAATTATATTGATTTAAATGTTAAAATTACCAAAATTTTCATTTTTTTCTACAATTAGTTTTGTCTATTTTTTGTCTATATACAATTAGCGTTAGAAGCTCAAATATTCCAAGGGAATCAAAGCAAAAAACTGATTTTTAGAGAGCCTGGTGTTGGTGCGAGGTGTAGTGGCGTAGTCAGAAAATGTTCATGGGGTGGGGAGGGGGGGGAGTCAATCCACAAAGGAAAACATTTAGTGGAATTTTTTTTATTAAAACAAATAGGTACTTCAAGAAATTAAAAAAGAACATAATTCTTGATTAAACATATGAAATATATTTAATTATGGTTAGTTTGCAATAAGAAACGGTTTGTCGTTGTCGTTACTCATCCCATGAGCTATGACCTTGGGGGGGGGGGGGGGTTAAACCCCCTCCCCCCGTGACTACGGCACTGGCGAGGTGAAACATATTTTAATAAAAGTAAAGTAAAAATATTTTTTGGAAAATTATAATTTACTATGAGTTATTTACTAGACCACTTGTTTTACGTGTAAGAAATAAAAAAAAGTATCGACTTGTTAAAAATTTCTTTCACTTATAAATAGTTGTGTGCCTTCTGTACACATATATATACTCTGGCATTCTAAATTCAAGTTAGTTATGTTCTGTATCTCCTGATGATGGGTTGACAGCCAGAAATATATATATTGATCTCTTTTATACCTTACACGTGAAACAAGTAATTTAGTGAATAACTCATAGTAAATAATAATTTTCCCAAAAATATTTTTACTTTTCTTTTAGTAAAAAAATAAGGTAAGAAAATAATAAAGTTAGTTATTTTTTAAATACCAATCTTCATCCTCATATTTCCATTTACTAAAACCTTTATTATTTCAGTAATTAAAACTTTTTGATATGCTTAATGATTAAAAAAAATCTGAACAAAAGAGATTATGCTATTTTCGCTTCTTTTCTTGGTGGATATAATTAGAAGATATTATTAACAAAATCGGTAGAATTAGAATTATTATCTGTGCCCCAAAACCATTTTTTTTTTCTTCAAATGTGGTCCGGGTAAGTCAAAACGTTGGACACCCCTGCTTTACAGCTTAAGACGACGAAGCGATGGCAACTGAATAAACTGGCATTGAAGTGCATTTCATTTCCAAGTATTTCTATGTTATTTGGTATTATTGCTAATATAGTTATTAGGTTGTTGACTTAGGAGCATATCCTCCTCCAGAGAGTTGATCAATTAAATGTGGCTAAGGCTTAACACGCCCTCGGAGCCAAACAAGGAAACTTGCTTGGGCTGCTTAATTCGAGACTTGCAAGCCCCAAACATTCAGCTATTCATTTTAATTCAAAATTGAATGCAAACGGAAAAAAAGAAAGAAGAAGTAAAGAAGAGAAGTCGAGCGGGAAATGATAAGGGAAAAGAAAAAGGAAGAAGCCTGGTGTTTAATATAATTAAACCAAGTGGAGATAGAGGGATTCAAGATGGTAGCCGCTCAAGCAACCAGCTCCTCAAGACACATTTGGGACAGGGGAGGGGATGAAACAAAATCACTTGCAAATTAAGATGGCCTTATAACGAATACTATCCTTTCTTCACAATCAAAAACTAAATTATTATTTTAATTTGAGAGTTTCTTTTTAGATTAAACAATTAAAATTTGGAAAAAAATTTTAATACTTATGAAATTCCACTTCATATGATATTAATAACAATTTAATCATTTTTTTTCTTTAATCGAAAATTTTTTAAATATAATGAAATTGATCCTGGAGATGAACTTCGGTGCCTTCCGAAAGTACAGATATGCTAAGTTTGAGCACGGGGTTCTCTTGGGACGTGCGCCTGACTATCTCAGTCTGACGCTGGCCTGTGGTCCGTCAATACGTGCGCGCGCTGTCTGTCCACCACATAGAAGCTGAATGATGGCGGACTCCTTTGAGAAAACGGCGACCAAGGTTTGGAACTCACTGCCACTCAACCTGAAGAAGATTGGGCGCCTTGAAGCATTTGAGCCAGAACTTCGCAACCACCTAGCTTAATATTTTATTTTTATTTTCTGTTTTTGTATCCTAAATGTCGTCATTATTATTTTTTTACTCTCCTTCTATGTATATTGTATTTTTAATATTTATGTTTCATTTAATTATTATGTATCATATGTTTTATTTTTTGAATTTTTCTTGCTTTTATATTGGTTTTTCCGTTTTTTGTTTTGTATTATATTAATGTTTATGTGATAGAATTGGGCGAAAATTGTACATTAAAGGGGCTGGCTGGCCCTACAAATACAATGTTTTTTAATAAATAAAAATAAAAAAATAAACGTTTCATGATTAAAACTACACCAAATGGTAAATTCAATTCAAATATTAATTAATTAATAAACTTATTTTTTTAAGTGCATCGCATGAACGTACCAGCTATTGACCTAAAGGGGAAGGGGCAAATCCGGAACAGGGTGGCAACTCAATCAAAATTTTCAAATTCCCGGTTATTTTCCGATTTCCCGGCCAAAAACTTCAATTTTTCCCGGTTGACAGTAGTCTATTAACATTTACACAGGAGTTTTTTAACGGGTTGTTGTGGTGTTTTACAAGGAAAAATAAAAATGAAAAAAAAAAAATTAAACATTTTTTTAATTAGATTTTTGGAGCTTTATTTTAAATACTCTATACATATTTAGGGTTTTTAGACCATCATCAGGAGATTACAAAAGACTGTAACCCGAAATATGTATAGAGTATTTAAAATAAAACTTCAAAAATATTATTAAAAAAAAAAAAAAAAAAAAAATTCAATTTTTATTTTTACTTGTGAAACACCACTATACCCGTTAAAAAACTCCTGTGCTTAATATGTTTCACTATAAACAAACAGCGCTTTCCCTAAATGTTATTAACAATTATTTGTAAAAGGAGAGTAATGGTACGAGCAAAAAAAAGAAGTTCAGCCCATGGATCTAATATCAGGACTGTGGTGGAGGGTATACGGCAGATACTGCTGATTTTACGACAGCACTGTCTGATTACTCGTGATCAATTTTATTCAGATTTTTAGGCAATGTTATAATATAGGCATAATTGAACAAGTTATTTTAATTGTAGACCTGAAGATGGCTTTTCTATTCAAGCCGAAACAGTATAAATCAGCGCTTTAAAAAGTTGTGTAATCCTGAAAAAAATTAAAATTGTATTTAATTTAAATTGGCCTATTCATATCTTGCTCACACTACAAACAACTTCTTGATTTACTCATAGAAACTAAAATTTATTCTTTTACTACTTTACAAAATAAAAATAAATATAAATTTATTTCATATTTAAGTTTATTATTAATTACTTAAATGGCAATCTCTAGAGTAAATAAGTTTTTCTTTTTTTTACTATTTAATAAATGTTCAGGCGAGCGATTCTTTCATTAGAATCGAGGAAAGTTACTAAAAAGGGTTAGTATGATCTCTCTTTCTTTAGAGTTAAGCCATTACAGGAGTGCTCAAATACAAGTTATAACCTGTTTACGACTATTAAGATTAATTTCTTAATTTCTATTATTGCAGGAACGGCCTTTTTTGACTCTAAGTAAGAAAATATTAAATCGAAATTTAGGTATATATCATTCACCGAAACTAAAATCAATTGTACGAGCAAACAAAAAAGGTAAATCTGGTACTAATTATTTCTTACGCCTCTGGTCATTTGTCTCCATTTTCCCGGATATTTATCGAAATTTCTAGTTTTTTCCCAATATTTTCCCTCAATTTATTTCAAGCAATTTTTTTGGATTTTCTGCAAAGCGCTTAAAACGAGTTCTGTGAAAGAATCACCCAAACTATATATCAGTTTTCTATGTACGATAAGCATGGAAAGCCCGTTTAATATTTCTTCACTCATTGTTGATCTCAGCCAGGATTTTACGCGTCTGAGAGTACTAAACGTCCTTTCAATAGTAGTTATAGAATAATGCATTGCCAATAAAATATGTAGGCCTGTGTTGTCTTTAAAATCTTTAAACGTCTCTATCCCCGTAAATAAATGTCTGAGAGCCTTAAAACAATCAAATTTATAAGATTTAAAAAAAAAAATTTGAAATTTTTTGTCTTTCAAATCTTTAAACGTCTCTATCTCCGTAAATAATGGTCTGATAGCTTTAAAACAATCGGATTTACTTTACTTTACTTAAATGTTCCTAGATTTATAATTATATATAGTGATTGCTTGTTTTGATAATATCTATAATTTTATACACATTTTTATAAATAGAAATCTTAAATTTTTATTAAAATACGAAATTTTTCGGAAGAATTTCTCCCTTTATCAATTAAATTTAAATAAATTTGAAAAAATAAAAAAAAAAAAGTTGCTTAATGAAATGAATACAAAATTGTAGTTTATATATATATGGGGCAGTCCACAAATTACGTCACATGTATTTTAAGATTTTTAGGACCCCCCCCCCTCTCCTTGTGTCACATTTTTATTGAGTCCCCATTGTATTGTGAAGTCACAGTATCACTTATTTACCCTAAATTTTTTTTTTTTTTTTTTTTTTTTTTTATTTATTTATTGTCACCGGGAACAAAGCCCATTTAGACAGCACATCAGTAAAGTGTTAGTAGGGTTACTGGGGGAGCCGAGTTTTATCCGGTAGAAATCTTATATATTAGCCAGGCTCGAACCAGGGACTCCCGCTTGAAAATCGTCATCAATGATGCTGAAGCGGGGCCAGCGCCTTAGCCAGCTCGGCCAACCCGACTCAGTAAAAAATGTAATATTATATTTAAAAAATTTAAAAATTTTTTAATTTGAATTTTGTGTCATACCAATTTTTTTTTTCCACGGGTCCCCCTGTCACATTTTGTCACAAATCTGAGATGCCCCCTCCCCTTACTGTGTGACGTAATTTATGGACGGCCCCTATATACTAATACCTATAGCAAGTTTTTTTTTTCAAATTTATTTAAATTCCATAAACTTTTGAAGAGTGTTTTTTTATAAATATTTGTATTTATTTATATATTTATAGTGAAGCTAGAGGATTTCTGTAGAAGGGAGGAAGGGCTCTATTTCTCCTCTTGGGTATCTCCCTTGAATATAAATTTATGACGTTTTATCCATGTCACAATCTAACGTTTCAATTCTCTTTTGAAATATATTAATTTATTATTGATATTGAGCAAAGCATAGAATTTATTTAATGGCATATTTTAGTAATATATTTTTCACATTTCTGCATAGAAAAAAAGATAGAAATGAGAGAGAGATGGTTCTATTTCACTTAGTAGCAAACTAATTAATTTGATGCAGGAGTCGAGCTATGAATCTTAATTGCTCTCATTTTTTATGTTATGTCATTCATAAAAATGCAAAAAGCAACGCGGAAAATTCTTTTATGTTATATTTTTTCAAAAAATAAGCTAATATTGGAATGTTTTTAGTGAAGATCAATTAATCATGATGAATAAAGAAAATCGATATAATTTTATATTCTATACACACATTTTGATTCGTTTTTCCAAATAAATGTTTGAAAATATTTTATGTAGAGTTGCCGATGTTCAAGAGGAAATTAATGAACTGTTTTATTTTGAAATTGCAATGAACAACTTCATTCCAAAGTGCTCATGCACTATAAAAAATTATAATATAATATTTAGGAGACGAAAGCCAAGTCTTTGAAACTATAGTCTCTATCAAATAATATATATATATATATATATATATAAGATATTTAGAATTCACAATACGTTTCAATAGAAATCCTCACTTTATCAATTGGAAATTGAAAATTATAAATGAATTATAAACCAACAATTCATTCATAAAGCAAATAATTTTCCATTTTACAATTTATAAAGGGAGGCTTTCTCCTGAAATTTTGATAATGTTTACTATAGGTATATATATATATATATATATATATATATATATATATATATATATATACATGTGTATGTTTCTTTGTATCCAAGCAACAGAGAGGGCTCATTAAAAAAACATTTATTATTGTTACTGTGTAACTTAAAATCCTAGAGGAAAATTATAATTGTGATGAATCTGAACTTGATATATATATGGTTATATGTTTATTTGTATCAAGCAAAGAGCACCCTTATTTCTCCTTGAAAATATATCTTTCTTTAAGTTTTCTTTTCATCATCATCATCAAGTATTATAGTTTCAAGACTGGTCTGGCCAGCAATCACATCTTAAATTAAAGTGATTTTTTTTAAGCCCCCTTTTTATTTCCCCTTATGGCTATCCGATTCTCCCACACTGGATGAGCTGCCTAGGGTGTGACCACAGCAGAACGGTATAAAAACATTTGTATACTGTGGAAGTTAATTATAATGTAGTGGTTTCCTAATACCTTCCCCATAGCAAGATACTGAAAGGGGCCACCCACCTTTTCATACAGTGAAAATTATATAAAAGATACTATAGACGTATAGATTATAAATGAAGAACAGGTTGTGAAATACTTATCTCGGTAATAAGGATCTGAGAGAAGTTGGTTTTTAAAATATTTTAAAAATTAAGATCATCATCATAATCGAGTATAGTCGTACGATCTTAATAATTATTTGACGCAAAAAAAGAGCATTATATAATTGGAGGAAATAACTAAAATATTTTCAGATCTCAGTACACTCAACTCTTTTACATCTCTTAAAGTCATATAAGTCATTTCTATCATTATCTGATGAAAACATTCGAATCTACATAGATCCTCCTAGTCTGATTTTCTATCCCATTTCTGTCTAAAACCTCGCATAACAATCTTTCGTGTCTTAACGTATGATCTATGATCTGGGCTCTTCTGTTCCTCATATTTTTCCACAGTGTTCTTTTTTTTCTACTTTTATCAAGAAGAAAAATTGAGATATATATATATATATATTTGTCAATAAAAAGCAATAAATAATTCGTGAAAAAATTCAAAAAAAATTCAGGTCTCAGTACACTCTCTACGAATTTTAGTGATTTGACAATTTTTCCCAGTGAACGATTTGAGCTAGAAAGCTGAAATTTGAGAAAAAGGCATGCAGATTAATATTAACGCGTTTGTCAAATTTCAGCTCATTATCTATAACCGTTAATACACATACTCAGAAACTTCTTACGACCTCTCGGTCATGAGTTATTGACGATTTTGTAGACAGTTGTCCTACACGGACATTTATTTCTATATGCACGAATGAGAAAAAAATGAACATTTTCAGTGAAAGCTTATAATTTTACTTTTTTAAATTTTGTCTTGAAAATGACTTCTCGTACAATATGTAAATATACATACATACTTTAATAATTAATTTAAATGTAAAATAAATTATTCGTTTATGCCTATATTATAACAATGTCTGAAAAATCTCAATAGAATCATTCAAAAAATGATATTTCTGCATTTTTGAAGCAGCAGTACTAAAGTGAGAAATCCCAAATTAACTAAAAAAATATCTTGTATCCTGCAGGGTATATGTGTTCTGGGCAAACGAAACTTATTGGTTGCATAAATAACAGGGACTTCCATTTTTTTCCTTTTTTTCTTAATTTTTATCGACAATAATTACAAGAAGGAATGAATAAGAAAAATTGAGAAAAAAGTGAAATTTTCAAAAACACGTTGGAAAATTAATAATGTTAAATGATAAATATCTAAATCTGATATTCATTAAGAATGAATGTTTCATGTGAAATGACAAATTCCGGTTCTTGAACGAGATAACTACTGAGGATGGTCGACCAGTGGTGACCGAAACTGTATAGTTATAAATTAAATAATTCTAATAGTTATTAAAATTATTGTTTTATTATATTTGTGACAAAACCAACCCTTCAATTTAATGAAAAAATTTAAATCAAGTCACTTAAGTTCTGGAAGAAATTTAATTCATTTCGATTTAATATTTCCCTACCTAGAGTCAAAAGGCTCTTACTAGAATAATACAAATTAAGAAATTAATCCCTACTAGTATAAAACAGGTCTAGATTTGTATTTGGTATCCTTGCAATGACTTAGCTCTAAAGGAAGGGAGATCAGTCATCCGCATCCTTTTTAGTTATTTTCAATTAAAATGAAAAATGTTAACCTTTCATTCATAAATTAATTCCTGTGAATACATTGTAATAGACTGATGAAGAGGGCAAAGCCCTCGAAACTATAGTCTCGTTATAAATAAATAAAATTTATAATTCCAGCAGAAGACACACTCTTTTATTGTCTCCTTCAATTAGTTATTTTTATTGATTAGACGCTAATGAAAGTATCGTTCACTCGCACTTAAATAAAATAACAAACAAAAAAAATGTAAATTTATTGACACTAGAGACATTCTTATGAATAATTAATAATAAACTTTAATTTAAAAATAAATTATTCATTTATGCCTATATTATAACATTGCCTTAAAATCTCAATAAAATTGTTTTCTCCATTTTTGAATCTGAAATACAAAATTTTATCACAAGAACAAACTTTCTACGACTTTTTGTTCTTAAGTTATGGTGCGTATCTGAATCCAGACACACAGGCATGCAGATAAAAAAAATAATGTTTTAAAATGATGTTTCTCCACGTTTTAGACATTTTTAAACATAATGAGCAGAAAACATTTATTTGAAAATTTTAGCATGAATTTAATACTAGGGTCGCCCAGCTGGCAGGAAAATCAATTACTAGTTGAAATTTAAGTACGTGTGCTTCATTGGCGCAATTTGTTCGCTTACTAGCCAGGGCTTGTTTGGTTGTCTTAGACCTGTACTTAGTAGCAAACTGAGGAAAGGATTTCTGTAATCCATAGAAGATAGAAAGCGAACGAATGAAGGTATCCCGATTAATCATGGACCAATTAGCTGGTATTATTTGGAGCAGGGAGCAAATGTCGCCGGGGAAATTAGGGAGGATTATACAGCTGAGGCCCCGAATATGGCCGACTTATTAGACGATTAATACAATTGCAAATTGTTTCCACCAAGCATGGATATATCATAGCCTAAGTGCAAACGCATGAAATTTCCAACAATTACCTCCCATTTACTACATATGTGATCAGTGAAATAGTAAAATAATTTCTATTTTCAATTTCATTGTTTATTATTCGCTAAATTGCGTGGCTCTTATACTCTACATATTTGCTAGCAAATTGCGCAAAAGAGAATATTGAAATTAGATGCAAAAATATGGGTATTTTTTTACTAGTAGGTCGTTAGCGGCATTTCGATTCATGACTGATTAATTCTATTTTTAGATGAACTTTTGATGGAAGCATTACGGTCAAATAGATAAGGCTGTTTTTATTTTCCATAATATTAAGATTTTTTTCTTAAGGTAATATGATCATTGCAGAAATTGTAGCTTAGAGGTTCGATAAAATAATGATCATGAAATATACTTCGATTTCACTCTTGATCTTACATTTTATGAGATATAAAAATTTTAATTAGACTAAATTAGGTAGCTGTCGACATTCTAGAAAAAATAATATTGATATATTATACACCTATCTTGTTGAAATTTACATATATTTTAATGATATAATTTTTTGATATATATTACATATTTTTACTTTCCCATTGGTCTATATTATTATATGAATAGTAGATACATACGAAAGTATTCCTCTCACGAACTAATGTCATTTTGTTTTTAAATATATACACCCCATATTGTAATATTGAAATAACTATTCTTAAAGGAAATTTCCATTTTTTTTTATTTATTTATTTATTATTATTATTCTGTTTATCGGCGCGTCAACTGTTATGGGCATGTCGTCCATCATGTTAATGTATTCTCCTTAATATTTTTCTACACCCGATGCCCAAGTCAACCTAAATCCGTCTTAGCTGGGGCACAGCTAGGCAAGCATGGATGAATCCTGACCAATTCCATTCTACCAAGATTCAGGTTGCCCTGGAAAGGCCGCTAGGGACGGAAAATATCATTAAGTTCCTATCTAGATTAGCCAGTATGGCTTACAAACCAAAATACAGGACCAAAATATTATTTTTTATTTGTTGGATAATGCTTACTGCTAATTATAAGAGTGTGTTCACTTCTAATTACATTGGCTTGGGATCGTGATAGAATCCTAATTCAGTCAGAAAAATTTTCAGCTCTAGCACATAGTCAAGATAATTTATCTGAGGCGTCTACTTGCAAAAGCAGATACATCCGTATTTTCTCAAAATTTCACTAATAATGAAAATCTATATTATAAAAGACATGCACGCTTTTTCATGTGGTAGATAGAGATTATTCCAAAGTTTTAGTTGAAAATACCGTTTAAATATATTTAAAAAGCAGGAAAATCATCTCAAGAAGAATCGTTTTTCAGATAAAGATGTAAAAACTAAAAACAGGAATTTTAGGAGTACTTGCGGTTGCTTGATTTGATCTAAAACCTTGTTATACTGTATTGAACCGATAACTAATTTACGTTTTAAATTTTATTTCCTTGAGATTAACTATAATACATTTTTTTGAGATAACGTGATACATACAAAGTACCAAACGGGAAGTGGTATTCAAATCTCGTTTTAAGCAGTGGACATATTTTTGCAACCTTACATGAATTCAAAAATTAATCTTATATTGAAATTAAAAAATTTCAAAATATCCATTTCTGTAGATGTCATTCCGATTCATAAATTAGTAATAAAAAGTCAAACTACTATTCGTATGCTTTAATCAAAACGGATTATTTTAATGAAAATAATAATAATAATATTAATAATAGAGAGTCAGTGCTACAATCAGGGCCGGCCTTACCATAGGGCAACCGGAGCGGCAGCTCCAGTAGCCAAGTCCCAGTGGGCGCCTCAGTTGTAAATAAAAATAAAGCAAAGACATATTTTCTTTTTTACTTTTCGATACTTTGATTGTGGGCGTGTGGCTAATAAATATGTGAATGAGCTTAAGACCGCAAGGCCCAAAGCTTTGCCAGGGGCGCCATAATTGGCTCTCGTTCCATCCTAAAACTTGCCTCGGGCCGGTACTGGCTACAATATTTTGCTTAATAATATTTTAATTATTCTAAATGGTTGGATAAATAAATGGCTTGATTGATTAATCAGTATACTCTTCTCTTTTGAACTTGTGATCATTTTAGATTGGATAGTGAAGTTAATTTTCTCATTAACAATAATTTGAGTCGATTCAAATTATACTAAATTAAATTAAAAAAAAAATCCAATCAAATTTAGTGAGCTCACCATTTAACGATTCTCGTTGAAACAAATCCGATGAGTGTCGACTAATTAAAGTTTCCGCCTCAAAATGAATCGAGCAGCATCTAAAAAAAAAAATTAAATTAAAAATTTAAAAATAAATATTTTATAGAAAGATTAAATTTATTCTATGTTAAATATTTATTAATACGATGTTTTGAATTTATAAATATTCGATAGGAATTAATTATAGTAATTCATTTGAATCCAGAAATTCCTGGGCAAAGGTAGAAGCAGAGGGAAGAAAAATAATTTCTGATGGTCAGTATTTAACAGATGAGGGTAGGGAATTTATTTCTAGCAGAATGGCGTCTACAATAGCCTCAATTTTATTATTTAAATTAAATCTTTTTTAATAGAAAATTGGAGTAGAAACTGAAACTTTTTCAAGACTCGGTACTATTTTCACAATTTTGGTGAAGAATGCAAAACACACTTGTTCGAATTGTTTATTATTTTATACTATACAAGCGGATTAAAATCTCAAAAATGATATTTTTTTTAATAATTTTGAACTTTTTAACCTGTAGCTAGAAATCAGTTCTCCGCATTAGAAAGAAAGAAATTTTAAGCACAAGAAGGAGCTTTCTACGACTTTTCGTTCTTAAGTTATATAATGGGTATCTGAATCCAGAAACACAGACAGAAGAAAATTCAGGATTGAAAATGATTTTCTCTACGTTCCAGACATTTTTCATCAACGAGCAAAAAAAAAAAAAAATAGAAAATCTTTGCATAATTTCATTAGTATTATATAATATATTTGTTATATACTATAGTTTCGAATATTAGATATTTTGACTACAATTTCCCTTCAAATAGGTATCTGATTGGATGTAAGTAAATTCATTTTTGTTTTAATAGTAAACTAGTCACATATCAAACGAATTACCTACATCCAATTGGGTATTTGAAGCCATGAGAAATAATATACTATATAGATATATATACGTTTATTTGCATTAAGCATTGGACAATCCCATTGATTTCTGTTTATGAATCAACAGCTGTAGCGCTCTTTCAAGCAAGCTTTTGATTTGCACAGGGGTGCGGATTATAAAAAAGCTTTTGAGCCAAATTGAAATTGGGGCGAAACTTTAATTTAGTAGTTGCAATTCGATCATTAAATAAAGATTTACGAATCTATATACCAAAACAAGTGTGATTTATTTAATTTAAGAACTTTAATAATAAATCTTCCACTGTTTTATTGTTTCTGCAAATTTCATGGTTTTCTATATTTAAGGCAAAATTTTAATGGGTTTCGCTTTTTTCAGCCCCGTCCCGCATTCTTTTGCAGCACACCCTAGATCCTTAGAAAATTTTGTTTTCGCGAATTCCACCTCCATTATCCTTAAACTGAATGAAGTCAAAAAATTTGCCATTTAAGTACTTTTTTTTAGTTTTTACATATATATATTGTTACAAATCTCTTTTTCGTGAAACAAGGTCATGAAACAAGTGAAGGACCATGAAATTGTCTGCAAATCTTTAGCCTTGCGTTCATTTAATAAAATTCATAGTTTTATCGAGCTATAATGTTATAATCGCCGAATTAATCAATCCGAGCAGCTTGGTTCCTTGTATGCATAAATAAATGGCCAATTTTTGACTTCAATCAATTTTAGGTTCTATCAGGGACAGTCTGAATCGAGAAAACAAAATTTTGCCACCAGTTTTACGTCATTTTTAAACGATCTAGTGTGTGCAGCAAAACATTTGTTTTAGTGGACACTAATTTAAATATATATATAGGTATATAGGTTTATTAAAATAGCGAAGTAATACTTTAGGTATATAAGATTTTCATTATAACAATCGTTTTTAATTAAATTTAATTAAAATCCAAGAAAATTAACAAATCTCTAAAAACCTCTTCTTTTTTTGTCGTAATTGTTTGAGTTAACTAACTCATTAATAATGCTGTATTTTTATTTATATTTTTTTATTAAAGTCAAAATGTTTTATGTTATTTTTTACGATTTCGGTTGTTTAATAAAGTCTCTTTAAAAAAGTGATATAGTGAAAACAAAGAATGTTCAATAGAGGATACAGGCAATTACTTCATTTTATCACTTTTATATTTCTTAGAGCAGAAAAACAAGGACGAAAATCACATTAAATGTAAACGCATTTTACATGTCTACTGTGAAATAAAATCAATAATCGCCCTCAAAAGCTTTTAAGTAATAAAGAAAGAAAGTATTTTTATTTTTTCCAGTTAATTTTTCTTCACCTAGAGTTATTGAAATAATGAGGTTAAAGGAAACCAGACGGGTCAGACAGAAAGAAAATGAAATCATGCTTGAAAATGATTTTTATTGATGTTTTCAAAATTTGTAAACAAGAAAAAAAATAATAATACAAAATTTTTGGTTGCATTCAATTATAAAACCGACCGGCGATTTTGGTATTCGATTTCTTTCCCAAATCCTATATTAGGGGAGATGCGATAAGATGGGGTAGTGGGGTAAGATGGGATATCGTTGTTTCTGGCTCCGAGTGTGCTTTTATCTTTTGGAAAAGTAGAAAACTACAATATTTGTAGTGAGAGATTCATCAAACATTTTGATCACGTAGTTTGCAGTGTCTAGAAGTACTAACTTAAAATTTGTGATTTTAACTTTTGCCTTATTTTGTTGACTCATCTTTAAACGTGTGTTTTGGTAAGTAGTATTCTAGAGAAAATATTTCTCATCATATTAGTGAAATACGTAGTTTATAAGGATATTTTTATAGTGGTTGGATCTTATTTTATTCAAAACCTAACCCTGCCCAGGCAGCAAAAACTCTAAAAGCCGCATGTGTGGCAAGACGGGGTAGTACCCTATCTTGGAAAATAATTTCGACTCTACACCATCAACTAGCAAACATGAAAAAGTTGACCGTAAAAGTGAGAGATCTAGACCTAAAACTAGGCCTCACCTCAAAAAAAAGACTTCTGGTACCGAATGCCTATATTGTGGATACTTATATTCATTATCAAACGAAGGATGGAATTAGAATTTCGGCAATGCCAGAAATGGGCTCATTGTTCGTGTGCAAGGGAGGAGGACGAGGATAAAGAAGCTGTTCATCTTTGTGATGTATGGAAAAGCTAATCCCATCTTACCTCACGGATGATCTAAATAAATCTAAATCTTCAATAGTTTTTAAGGAATTTGGTGTTGGTACTTGGCGAAACATTTTTTATAATTATTGGACGCCAGGCGGGGTAAGATGAAGTTTTCGATTTATGTAACTAAAAATTTTTTATTTAATTTAATTTTGAAAATATAAGGTTAATTTAATTTTCATAAAGACTATATAATATTGTTCTAATAAAGACCTACTATTCAAATTCAATTGTATTTTTTTTTATTCACTACAGCTGTTTTTTTGTTAAGTACCCCGTCTTGTCCCGATCTCCACTATTAATTTAGAATTTTCTAAATTTGTCGTTCATTGAAGGAGACAATAAAAGAGTGTGTCTTCTGCTGGAATTATAAATTTTATTTATTTATAACGAGACTATAGTTTCGTTATTGGATAAAAATGTTTCACCAAGTACCAACACCAAATTCCTTAAAAACTATAGTTTCGTTATAAATAAATAAAATTTATAATTCCAGCAGAAGACACACTCTTTTATTGACCCCTTCAATATATAAAAATTCTGCTACTCTCGGCAAAACTTTCAATTTAATTTGTCGTTCATGATGAATTTTTGGTATCGTGCCTTGTCTCTTAAAAAAAATTGTAGAATTTTTAAAACTATTTTCATAGATTAAATATAAAATTTCTCTTTTTGTTTCAGGTAAATATTCACCATTATCTCTCATGTTTATTATCTCCTATTTACTAATCGTGAGTAGGCATGTATTTATTTATCGTATGACAATAAATAAAATAGAAGTAAACATCTAGGTACCATCCAACCAACGGTGTCTATTTTAGTTTTATTTAACTTTCCACTATTCATATTTTAGAATAATCATCGAAAGTTCGATTGATATTTTTATATTTCAGCAGCCTAAAACCTATAGTAGCAAAAATAATCCTTCTCAAGAATGATGAGCTTATTTGTACATAAAGGTTCTGAAAATTCTTGCATCCAGAAAATTAATAAGTAAGCCAAATGCGAGTCAAACTCGCATAATAAAGGCTTAGAACCGAATATAATTATATTATAATTTATAATATAAGACGGTCCTTGAAGGCCGGCCGGTATCTTCCAAAATATTTGAGATATCACATTCGTTTTTATTTGTCGTCAGAGTTATAATTTAAATACTTGACTGAAATTGAGCAAATAACAAATCATCTAAAAATGGCCGATTTGGAGTTCTCACACACCATAATTTTAAATCAAACAAATTTAAAAAATTAAGCCAAATTTTCTTGAATAGATATTTATGTGTAGGAATCCCTTACATCCCATGATTTAAAAACATTTCTTTATTTTGGATCCCACAAAAATTCTGCCCTTCCCAAAATAAATTTTAATAAGACTCGCAATACACACATTTAACTACCCTCATACGCCGGATGCGTGACTTAATCGTGTACGAACATTAAGAGGTAGTGTCGCATACCGAGACTTTCGTGCCTTCTAATTACCAAAATATTTGAGATATTGAATTCATTGTTATTTGTAGTTGTAAGGATGAAATGAGTAAATTCGTGAAATTTTTTCACAGTTTTAAATTAATGCATTTCCAAACACATACAGATGAAAAAATCACCTAAAAAATGCCGATATAATACTCTCTTACACTGTTATTTTTTTATATCGAAATAAATTTAAAAAAATTAAACAAATTCTACTTAAAGAGATCTTTACAGGTATAGGTATACCTCACACTTAATAATAAAAATATATTTATAATTTTTAACCCCCACATAAAATTCGATCCTCTTCAAAATAATGATTTGATAAAAATTTTAAGTCGAGTTTTGATTTGAGGAAAAATGACTATATATACTTGTAAATTTCAAGTATGTATCTTATTTAGCTTGTGAGCTACAAACTAAACATTGTAATGAATCTAATAGGGTCCCTTTTAATGTTTCATACGGAAGACTAAAAAAACAAAATAATACATTCAAGTGAAGTATATGAAAGGAATGCCATCTTGGCATCCACCCCTGTAGAGTTAACCAAATTGTTCACTGACAAAGTTAAATTATAAGAAAAAGGAATGAATTCACTTGTTTTTATCTCAAACAAGGACGCAGTGACGTCACACTAATGGAGTGTATACTCTGTTCATAATGCACGTACTCAGGATATGCAAGCTTCTAAGAGGATATACATATATTTGTTTATCTATTTCTATTTCTATTCGTCGATTGGTGTTCTTGATAAGGTTTTCATCCTGCTATTCTTTCTTCTTATATTGTTTTTCTTTCATTCCATTAGAGCGTTTCAGCTTTGGAAATCCTTTAAATAAATAATAACAACCAGCAGCCGAGTGCAGAAAAACGCTTAGATTAATTTAATAGATTTGTGTATTTTATAAATAAACAAGCTTATTAGAATTCTTATATATGGATGTAAACATTTGAAAATCGTACCTGGGCGCTTAAAAATATCCCCTTTATTCATTGCATGAAACAGTTATTTTAATTTCAAAATATTCAGCAAACTATTTAGCTCGGACAAGGCTCTAAAATTTCAATTATTTCCACCCTCACGCTATACCTTTTTTTTCCTTCGGATATTCACATGATTATAAATAAAAGCGAGGACTCTCATCTGTTACGTTTCGATTTTATGTAACTGATATATTCACCAAAGTTCCAGTTTTTGAAACTCTCTCCCGGCCTCCGTCTTTCCCAACCTTTATAACCTTCGAACCTTCAAAATCCGGATGCACAAACACCTACGCCTCAATTCGAATGACCAATTTCCTCTTCTCTTCGGTAATGCAAGAGTCTTTCAAGATCATAGGGGCTGCATCTTCCTGGTGCATTCAATTCAATTAAAAAAAAAAAAAAAAAAAAATTGGCAAGAGATGGGAATCGTCTCTACTCTCTAAGCGCATGAACTATTTTATTTAATTAAGAGAAATTTTCTAGAATTAAATAAAGAAACTAAGAGGTTTCTTTCACTTCTCACGCATATTTATTTTTAGGTAAAGCTCAATTTGAGCATTATATAGAATGAGAATACAAAGTGTTGATCTCATTCTGGATAGCGTCATTGCACGGGAAATCGTGAGTTCGTTAATAAATTTGTTGTTTATTTTTTAATTAACATGAAAAATTGACTGGAGATGGATACAAGATAAAAGCACATATCGTGTGGAGCCCCTCCATTATGATAACGTCACAGACGCACAATCATAAATACTTGATTTAAATATATAAAACTGGAAAAAAAAATTTGCCTTTTAAAAACAATCCGATTACCTAAAATTATTAATATTTTCCGTGGGCTTTTGTGACGTTTCGCATTGTGATTTTATTACCGACATTATTTCAAAGTTTATCAGAATAGAACAATTATTGTCATAAATTGGCCGCTGGGTAACTAATCACAAACGAGTCGCTAACTTGGAGTTAGACATAAATTGGACTTTTATCGATTGGCAATAAAATTTTTTTAAAACATTGCCAACATTTTCTTTTAATTTCTCTGAAGGTAGATATAAAACTTTTTGCCTCAATTTTTTCAAAAAAATACAAATAATGCAGGGGGGATTAATTTAAAAAATTTTAGTGCATTAAATATTCACTTAGCTACCTGGAGAGTTGCGTTGTAGGTTTTTCTTTTGAAATATTTCAATAGTTAAAAAAAAAGTTTTAAAGCTTGAAAAATTATCCCATCAACACCTGCTAACGTACTTAGAGTTTTCTTAACTTTCTAATGATGGTTTATTGGTGAGCTTGATGATTGTGTATAGCAACTTGCACTTTACCAAAGACTGGAAGAAAAACAGAGAAAGAAGATTTGGGATTCTGATTTTATAGAAAAATTCTACAATACCTAGGTATATATATATTAGGGTGACTCATTTCGACTGACTATTTTACTTTTTTGAGTTTCGTATGAAATTTTTGGATTTAATTTTTTAAGAACCCTCTACAAATTTTATTTTATCTCGAAAAAAAAAAAAAATTTAAAGGTCGCTTTGGAATTTAAAAAATCTCTAAAATGTAAAAAAAAAAAAATCGATTTTTTTCTTTTTCCAACATTTTAATTTTCTATACGGGAATTCTTTTCTATACAGGTGGGGCAAAAAAAATGTAAATATTAAATATATTTTTTACAATTAAAACATGGCATCCAGAAATTCCATTGAGAATGAAGGATAAATTAAAATATAGGTATAATTTTAAAATTAAAAAATTATATAAATAAATTAAATAACCATTTAATGTTGCCTCAGCGCGTGGAGGCAAAAGATGTTAACATTAAATGGGGTGTTTAATTTATTTATATAATTTTTTAATTTTTAATAATTTTAATATATTTATAAAATTTAATTTATCCTTCGTTCCTCAATTGAATATCGGGACATACATTTTTTAATCTGATAAAAAAAATATGTAAATGTTATCTTCAAACTTTGCGAAATTTAACAAAATTAAATGTATGTAATTGCCATACCATTTCATTAATAAACTCTTTACTGAATTGCGTTTCTCTCTATGAAGTCAAATCAATTGTAAATTTTTTTACTTTTTTTTTAGCCCAAACTTTGCGAAATTTAACAAAATTAAATGTATGTAATTGCCATACCATTTCATTTGTTGGAATTACGATATTGTTAATTCAAAATAATTGTTTATTTATTCGAAAACTA
>JALMQS010000128.1:43548099-43566341 GCA_024734495.1 Forficula auricularia | reverse complement strand
ATATATCGAATTCAAAACTCAATTTTGTTTTATTTCTTTTTTGTGAAACCTACCTCGTATCTTGCTCAAGTTTTATTATTATAAGAAAAAATATGTAATTTAAAAAATATCTATATACTATGTATAAACTTTTTCAATTAAGTCAATATTCTGGTCACTCGTTGGGCGTACTAATCAATGTTCATTTGCCCCATTTATAAAGAAAATTCTATTAAAAATATTTCTCCATTTGCATATTAATTTAGTCTGTACATCAGCCGAGAGAAATTTATTATTTATTTATCCTCGTTATATCTAAAAAGTATCATTCTATTCCAAGTAAACGGTTCTTTCTAGAATAACAGAATTTTGAATAATGTCTAGTCGACTAGAACCTTTCTGGACTTGTCTTTTTGATCCTCCCAGCTTATTATAAGTTTAAAAAAAACACACACAGAGAGAGAGAGAGAGATTGTTCTATCTGTGGCCTTTTCATAAAAACAATTCTCGATTTCTTCTTTATATTCGAAATAACGAATTGATTTCAATGCGATAGATTAGTTTAAAATGTTTTCTATAAACAAAATATTTTTTTACTATACCCAAAGCGAAGCATGGGTACCTTGAGACCTCAAAAAAAGATTATAAAAAGTTTTTAGTAAAATTACATTTTAAATTACTTTATTCTACACCAATGCTTCTTAAACTATGGGTCGCGACTCCATTTTGGGTCGAGTAACTGAAATTTGGGGTCATGAATTTGACAAATCAAACTTTTTAATTAAAAATATTTTATCTTATTTGTAATTAAAAAGAATGATGATGAAGGTCAAACCTTCGAAACTTTAGTCTCTAACAAATAAATTTTGCATATTCATTTTGATATGTACGAGTATATATTTATTTGCATCAAGCATAGGACAACCTCATTGATTTCCTTTTAATTTATTTTATTTTTATACTATCTTCTAAAAATTTGAAAATCTTCTTAAGACTGCTTTTATCTTCAGTCTAATATATAAATATTGTACGTGACAATTTAATAAAGTTTTACTGAGATTTAAATTCTTATTAAAGTGAAGATAAAGACAAGTTTTTATAGTCTTAAATAAATGAGACAACAAACGTATATGTCTTCATAACCAGAGATCTCCCCTTAGATGTTATAAGAGATTAATTTTTTGGTGATTTTCGCCTAAAACCTATAATTGCGACTAAAAGTTTAGAAGGTATTACATAACATTTTACTTTATTTTGGTAATTTTAAAAACATTTTGATTAAATCTGATAAATCTCAAAAACCCAAAGACAAACATCAAATTAAATGTTATATCCGTAAATTTACTTTTATTTCCAAGATGTTAAGCTTAGCTTTTATGTTTCTATCGTTTTTAGCTGCTGAGATATAAGCGCACAAAATGTTAACATACTGCCGTTACACATTTTATGTTGGTTTCCGGCCTCGTAGTTAAACGTTTTCACGTCAAAATCTTTAAATCTTTTACATTAAAAAAATCCTTCTTTATTTTTTCTTGGGGATATTGCCAATTTACTTAAGCTGCGAAAAAGCAGATCAATAAACATTGGATAGACTTGTACATATTAATTATTTTCGTCGGTTTAATAACAATCTAAATATTATAATTAAACAAATATATCATTCGGTATGTAAAACATTTAGAGTTAAACCCGCTGCACACTTTTTCCTCTACCTGTTTTTGGGATGTGAGGTCTCTGTTTGCAATTTGGAGGCCTGTCGAGATCGAAATGACGTCACTGCTGGCTGTCTTTCTGGCTAGCTTGCTTGATTTAAAAATAGGACATTTTCTATTTCGCGGCTTGGTCCTGGGAAGCCATCTGCTAGCAGTAAGCAGACAAAAAATTATTAAAACAAGCCTCATGTGCAGCGGCCTTTATGGCACTGATGGAACAGAGTCAAAAGATGCGTCAAACTAATCTTGGAAAAGATTACTATGAAATGATGATAAATTAAATGAAAAATTGATAATACCATCAGAAGACAATTTATAGTTTTTCATTTAGTTTCTGAAATAGTCAGATTTTGAAAAAAAAGAAATAAAAAAAATAAATAAAATAAAAAAAAGAAGGAATTTAAATCAAAATATTAAAAATAAAAATTGAAATAAAAGAATTAAATAATCCATTATCCGGAATTTAAAAGAAAAGTTTTGAAGGGTTTTAAATTTTTCAAATATATTAGTAGGTATAATTTTTCATAAAAAGAAATCAATCAGGTTTGTCTTGTGCTTAATGGAAATAAACATATATATATATACTTTATATAAAATATGTGTGAGTGGAATCCACGAGGGCCAGACATGAAACTTATTGCTTATTAACTATAATATTGTTACTAAAAAAGGGCTGGGGACTCTATCAATGATAATGAGCGGTGACTTCAATGTCCAATTCTCCAAACCTGAGAGTCAACCCAACCAACCAAAATGGTTGGAGGTCCACACAAATTTTAATCCTCCACCCGGATTCATGCGTTTCGGAGGGTCATCAGATTTAGGGGTAGAGGAGAGAGTCCAAAAAACATGTATAGGTTTGGCGGGATGAATGATGATCGGAGCTGGATCTAGGGGGGAAGGATAGGGTCGGTGGGATGGACGGGGATATAGTCGCCTTGTCGACGCATTCTCTTATTCTCGATCAAACAAAATCTTTTCCAACAATGGAATAATATTTATCACATACATTATATTTTATGAGATATATACAAACAACAAATAAGAAATAACTTATGTGAAATAATGGATCAAAAAAAATTCGTTAATAAGCTATAAATTTTATTTACTAAGTTCATTTTTGAGTTATTACCATATATGAAATAAATAGACAAACGGACAGACTACTGTCTTTTTTGAAATTTTTGGACGCCTGAAAACAGAAAATGCTCTTTTTGATGAAAAGATTTATAAAACTATCTAATAATACTTATCATATATTTCCATTTATATCCAAAAATTAAATGATAGTCGATTTGATTGCATTAAGAAGATATCATTATAGCCATGTCAATAATTATACTTAACCTTTTCTGCAAAAATATAACCGGGGAACCGAATACGCGACCTGCAATCAAATATAATTCCTCTCACTGATAGAATACAATTTTTTCAGGCATTAAAGAACATTTAATTAGTGATTTATACTCACTTAAATTAAAAAGTATCGAGAGTCGTTTTTGAGAAAAATACAAAAATACTTGAGTTAAAGAACAACATCCACTAAACCAATTTAAACAAGCTTTAAATGTGATATCTCCATTTGATAATTAATTTAAAATTGAAATTTCAATCCTCTTTGAAATTTCGTGAAAAAAGAACGATCAAAGACTGAACAATTATTTTCTCTGAAAACACGAATTTGAATTTTTTTTAAGACAATCTGCAATTTAAGTGAAAGTAAAAAAAAATATATAAAACACTTTTCTAAATAAATCAATAGGACAGAGTAAGCTAGCATTTCAGAGAAACATGGAAAAGACATCGAATATATTTAGTAGGTATATATATTTATATATAAAATATACAAATTCAAATTCCAATGTATTCAATATTATAATAAGGGTTGAAAATATATTGGAGCAACCGAAATACAGAGTTCGACAAAAGATAGGATCAAGAAGACAACTTTTCAAAAGGTTTCAACAAATTCCGATTTCAAAACGACATTTTTATTACATTTATAATAATAATAAAAATAAAAAGCATAATAATACAAAAAAAAAAAAAAACGCTTGAAAATAAAATAGAAAACCGATAATGCGAAATAAAGGTCATATCGTAACTGATCCGTTTCGATATTATCTTAATATTTAAAATTACCTGGCGGAACTTCGGTAATTTGTTGTTATAGTTAAAAGCTAATATTATTTTTATTTAATAATTCAGATAAAAATGTTCATTTATATTTGAAACTAGAAGAAATAAAGTTGACATAAAATTTAATTCATTTTTTTGCCAACGATTTGACTCGCTCCGACTAAGGTTTCTCTTTCAGGATTTCTCGTTCTCGATTTACCGGAAAATTCGCAAAAATATCTATTTCCGATTTTCCGAGAAAAAAAGTGAATTCCCGGGATTATTTTTGACATTTATCATCATATAAATAAAAAATAAATATTTCAAAACTAGTTGTTTTAGATACGGAAAACTATATAGAAGCAGAAATCCTAGCGAATGTTTTGAAACGAAATCTTGAAAGTGCTATGAATATGAGCACCAAAAATCAAAATACAGGATATCTATATATATAAAATTAAGGTTTTGTCTGTACATTCCTCCAAATCACGCCAAATTTTGGTTGCACACATTTCAAGCAAAGTTATGAACGAAAACACCCTCAACAAAATTCCTGTCTGTATGTTTCCGTGGTTTCCGAAAAGTTACTCAAGATTCACGTAAAAATGGCTTAAGGGATTATTATAAAAGTTCATATTTGCATCATATGTCTTGTAACTTACGTTTATAGATATAACGTTTTGATATTTTGACCCCAAAAGGGGGTTTGGGGGGGGGGGCAAAATATGAAAATTCTTGCGCTTGGACCAAACTGAACCAAATTTTGTAAACTTAATCTGAGGGTCACTAGAAGCCTATAAATGCAAAAACTAACCACCCAAAACAAGGGGGGATCAAAAAATGGAAATTCTTACCCTTAGAGCCAACTTAACCAAATGTTGCATACATAATCTGTGGGTCACTAGAAGGCTAGAAATGCAAAAACTAGGTGGGGGGTGGTGTCCTGGTGCAGGGGGGTGCTGGGTGCAGTGGAGGGTTTAGGTGAGGGTCCAGAGGCGTAGTGGGCTGGTGCGGGGTGGAGTGGTGGGTCCAAGTGAGGATCCAGAGGCGTAGTGGGGTGGTGCGGGGCGGTGGTGTGGAGACGGTGGTTGGGCACGGGTGTATGGTGCGGGGGGTGGGGTTCAGGGGGTGTGCTGGGTGGGAGTGGGATATGAGGGTGGGGTTCGTTGGTTGGGGATCCAGGGGGAGTGGCTCCTGGCTAGCAAGAGGGCCGCCGAAGGCGGGCCTTGAAGCTAGTACAGAATATAAGACTATATTAAAAGAATTTAATTTATTTGAAGCCAGTGGAAAATTAACAAAAAATTTGAAAATGCTCTTAAATGTTGAATGAGACAATAAAAGAGTGTGTCTTCTGCTGGAATTATAAATTTTATTTATTTATAACGATTAAATTTATAATTCCAGCAGAAGACACACTCTTTTATTGTCTACTTCAATATATAAAAATTCTGCTATTCTCGGCACAAAAACTTTCAATTTGCTCTTAAATGGTCTACTTTGCATTCAACCAACCTCAGTGAAAAGTGAAAGAGTATTTTCGACTGCTACCTTTTTTGTCACCAAAATTAGGACACGACTCAACAATAATTCGGTTAATGCGCTAGTTTGTCTCAGAACTCATTTTAAAAACTCTTCTGACAAATAACGTGTCTTCTGCTAGAAAAATAATTTTTTTAAATTTATTTATAACGAGACTATAGTTTCAATTCATCAATTCCTGTGAATCAATTGTAATAGACTGATGAGGAGGGCAAAGGACTCGAAACTATAGTTTCGTTATAAATAAATTAAAAAAAATTATTTTTCTAGCAGAAGACACACTCGTTTATAGTCTTCATTAATTTATAAAAATTATGCTAGTCTCGGAAAAAAAGAAACTTTCAATATAATAAAAGACTGATGATGAAGGTCAAAACATCGCATCTATAGTATTTATCAAATTATTAACATATTTATATTCGGAACATAAATTTTATTTGCTTCAAGCAGAGGTCAACCTCATTGATTTCTTTTGATGAAAGGTCACTTGATTTGAACTAAATCCAAATGAATAAAAATAATACATTTGCAAAAAGTCCAACCTCGATAATGGTAAAGTTCATCTCGTGGTTGATTCCATTCGATTGGTATTTTTTTTTTAATTGCTCCATTCTGTTTTTTGGGGTTAATTTTTGGTCTAGTTGAAAAGATTATGTCTATTTTTCATCGATTCAGCATATCATCTGTCAATAAAAGCAAAACGCGAAAAGAGGGAGCCAAGCCCCGGCGGTTAATATGAAAGCGAATAATCAGAGCACGTTCCCAACTGGATATATGCGAAAATTCTATTGACATTTCAAATCAACTTTCAACTAATGAATCAAATTCTCTTGAAAACCATTAATTAATTGGAATCTCCCACAACATGCGGGGGAAAAAACACAAATCACACGGATTTTCCACAGGTATCGTCTCGGTTTATATAAATATTAATTTTTATATTCGTCAGAGAAATAAATTTTAATTAACAATTATATATTTATTTCCCATTTATGATTGTTATTTACTTCGAACACTCGACTTTTTGCATTTCAAAAGTTGGTTTTGGTTTTAAAATGTTTGCATTGTATATGAAATATTCTTTAGATTTTATATGGTCAGAACTTAGTAAATTTCTCTCTGATATAGGTGGAGGTAATTAATTAACAACTATGAAAGCATTTGGATGAATATATTTTAGTTGATGATAGAATAAATTGTTTTTTTTTTAAGTTGTTTTGAGCCACGTGTAAAGATTGTCTGTGAGACTGATGATGGCACATTGTTGTCGAAACGTCTCTCAATGGCAATAAAGAATTTTTAAAAAAAATTGATAATATCAAGTATAATTCACAAAGAGAAACAAAGAGGTTTTCCTCTGTTTGATGCAAATAAACATACACATTCCAAACTGGCTACCAGTGAAGAAACATCAAATTTTCAATATCAATACGGTATTGACTCAATGAAAAACAATTTTTATAATTAAAAAAGACTGATGATGGAGACCAAGTCTTCGAAACTATAGTCTCAAACAAATAAATAATATATATATATATATATACAGATATATCATCTCGATATATATGTGTGTATGTTTATTTGCATCAAACAGAGGACAACCACTTTGTTCCTCTTTGTAAATCAACAACTCTGCTACTTTCAGCAAAACAAAAACTTTTCAATCAAGTATAATTGATTATCCCTACATAGAGAAATTGACCACTCAAAGTTCTGACTACCATATATACCTATTAATAAAATTAAACAATTTTTCAATGAATTCTTTAGATTTTTCATTTTCTTGCTTCTAAACTTCAACGTGGAAATTGGAGAAACACATCAAAACATTATAAGTTCTCGAACAGTTTTAGCTAAAAGTGATAAAATTTAATATATTAACTTGAATAAATAACTTAAATATTTTACTAAGGTTCCGTTTTCTAGCTCAATCTTTTCGCTAATAGAATAATAGCCCAAGTACCAATAGAAAATTGTGTCTTGAAAAAGTCTTTGATTTAATTTCCTAATTAAATCTTACTAAAAATAAATTGCTTAGACCCTTAGACAATGAATTTTGACATCTCACTCTTGGATTGAGTCAAATAAATAAAATGAAAAGATTTTGTTTGAATTAAATTCGTCTGTTATGTACTTGGTATTACAACAAAAACGAATTTAATTACATCCAATATTTGAATTCATGAGAAATAAAAGATAAAATATTCCTACTTCGAAAGACTGATAATGAAGGTCAAACCTTCGAAACTATAGTCTCTAACAAGTAAATTATACATATACAATTATACATTGCCTGCCCGTATTTATTTAACGCCAATCACAACGCCGTCGTCGTAAGCCGATTATTATGAGTATAGATAACGGTTAACCCGCTCCTCCAGAAAGTGACAATCCCGGGTACTAAATCCAGAATAAGGCAACGGGAAACCACCCATGTGGAAAAAATTTCCCCAGGAAAATAACTATGGAGAGGATACTCTCCAAAGTAATCGCCGACGGTCGATTGAATATGCCACTTGAAGAAGAAGACGCGCTTAGAAATAGCTTAACAATATTAAAATTATATTAATATTTATATTCGTTATATAATTATTTGTATATGTTGATATATGCCTCAAGCAGAGGACATCCTCATTGATTTCTCTTTATGAATCAACAGCTCTGCCACTCTCTGCATAACAAAATCTTTTCAATTTTATTAACTGTTGGTAGAGAGCGATGTGGTTTGGGATGAGGAAATCTGGACGGTTAATGAAACATTCAAAAGGAGATGGAGAGTAAATTTGGAAATTAGTTTTTGGCGACGAAGTTCGACTAATAATACTAATGGATCATTTGCGAAATGAAGATGAAAGAGATGCTCTGTAAATAGCCCTGTCATTTTTGACACCTTTAGGAGAAAACATCTGATTTCGTCAAGGCAATTAGGCGAATGGACACAAAAATCAACAAGGAAAAGAAAACCAACCCAGAGATCAGAACCACTAACAAAAACTAAGCAAAAGGATCAGCTCAAGCAATGAGAAGCAACAATAGAGCACTAAAAATATGTATTTCGTCTTTAGAATTGTTTGTTACAATTAAAGAGAAAATAATTAATAAATAATAAAAGACATGGGTCCGGAAGTCAGGCTGTCTGTCTAAGCAACTAGATTACGATACCCACGGTAATTCAAGAAATGAACGGCGTTTCGGAAAGTTAATTATTGTTCCGAAATAGAGAACCGATTAAGTTTCAAACTCTATCTTTAGAAAAATGCCGAAAATATTGATATTTCATTGATTTCAATAATATTTTAAGTGATAAAAAGAAATCACTAAGATTGTCCTCTGCTTGATGCAACATATACATATACATATTGGTGGGCATCGTTGAGATTTAATTATACGAACTCAACAGGGAAACTTTCCAATGCAGAAGAGCTCTAATTCGAAGCCCACTGGCAAATTACATATACAGTGGTACGGCTTATCATCGAAACAAAGACGAAGCCCGATAACAGATAGGCAGCCATTTGCATTGAAGTAATGCTAAGAGAGGTTCCAATCCAATGGGCAGGTGAAAAGAGGAGAGTTTTTAGTCGGTAAGAATCCACACTACCCGATTTGGATCCCGGGTGTCTTATGGAAGATTTTCCCTCCTCTTTAAACAATATATATATATAATAAATATTAATTCAAATAAAATAAATAAATAATAACCATTAATTATCTCGATATTAATAAAAAACAGATTTGAGGTTCAAATTTATTTCAAAATATCAAAATATCTGTAACAAATTGAAATCTCTAAATAGACATGATCCAATTCAACTTTTCTTAAATACTATAAAGCAATGGAAATTATTTTTTAGCCAATATTCATTTGATATTATTATTACTAGAGCAGACAAGGGTTCTATAACAGTTATAATGAATAAAAGAGATTAAACAAACAAAATTAATTCAATGTTGGAAGATGAAACTACATATAAAAAGCTAAAAAAAGATACCATAATTTCCTACAAAACTCTGTAAACAAACGTGAAGCAAGTTAAAATTATTAGGTCATATATCGAAAGATCAATACAATAGGATAGTTAGTGCGGAAACACTTCTTCGATGGGTTGGAACGTCAGTTAGCCTGATAGCGCGTTTCTGAATTCCATCCAGGGTGGCAAGAGAATGATTGGAGGCCCCGCTCAACAGAGGCGAGTCGTATTCGAGACAGTGGAGAATTTGGGCCTTGTAGAGGGTGAGAAGCTGCAGGGGCAAGAAATATCGCCTCGACCTGAATAAGAAGCCAACATTCCTTGCAGCGGATTTCGCCACAGTGCAAATGTGTTCTTTCCAAGACAGGTCAAATCCAACTGAAACACTCAATGTAGACAGCTTGTCACACATTTTCAGGGTAATTTTAATCAAACGTTTGTTAATATTTTTGAACATATCAGAAATTAGAAACATTGCCGAATTTGGACCTATGCTATCTCTATATAGTAAGCGAGATCCCAATATTGGAACTAATTTTTCAATCACCGTGTATATATTCAGAATATATAAGTATAAGTTTGAGACGCCGATAGAGCAGTAGCTTGACTTCGGATTAAGTTTATTCGGGATTGGATCTCGCCTTAGAACAATTTTCATCTAGGTCAAAAATGCAAGGCGCCTCACTAAATCCATGGGAAGAAAACGGGAAACTACCTTAATGAAAATATTTTTCAACAAAATTATAATGAAGAGGATACTCTCAAGTCAAGTATGGCACTTGAAGAATTTTTTTATTTATTTATTTATCATCATTCATCCAGTCTCATTAACAATTTTAAATAACAATAATTAAATAAAAATTAAATTTTCAATTAATACACATGTTATGAATTAACAATATTTCATATAGCTATGTATAAGTAATCTAACAATGACTAACAATATTTATTTGTATAAATAATCACATACACACACACATATATATAACACAAATAATAATAAAATTCAACCCAAGAATACTCTTGAGTCGAGGGCTAAATTTATTAAAAAAAATTAAAAAATAAACAGAGAAACCAGAAAAACATAATGTAAATCAACTTAAGAATGAAAAAACAAAAAGATAATTTTTTTTCCTTTAAAAATTATAGAAATTACAAAAATCAATACAAAAATCAGAGGTCAAAAACAAAAATAAAAGATCAAAACAAAATAAAATAAACAACGGTTCGTTACTAAACTTTATCCAAATTCATTTGAAATATTAATATGTTCTAGAGTAAAGTACTTTAAAATATAATTTTACTAAAAACTTTATTTAACCTTTTTTGTGGTTCCCAAGGTACTTAATTAGGATATTAAATTTCATCAAAATTGGTTAAGTCATTTTCAAGATATTTAGAAAAAACTAAAAAAGTACTGAAATAAAGTACTAATGTTTGTTGACCGATATGTACCAAAAACTAATCAGCGCTTCATTTTGTTAAAATACTGGTAGGTTTTCAATTTCAATTCATTCGGTGCAACGGTGTGGAAAAATTCGTGGACGAAATAAACGATAACACACACACATCCATCCATCCATCCGCACGCACTTCCAAAAAAAATGGCACTTTTTGGCCTCTCGGCGAGATCCCAGGTAATTTTTGGCAAAACCGTCACGTGCTAAAATTCAATCTCATTGAATACTTCAATTTGTGACCTTAATTGAGTCTATGGGTTCCGTAGTCTTTACCTGGGGACCCTTTGAAGTCGCGCTTGCCGCGAGAGCGATTCCAATACTTTCTCCCATGCTTCGCATTGGATAAAGTAAAAACAAAAAGAAATGAAAACGTCTCGTTAAATCACAATTTAAGAAAGTTAGAGTCAATTAAATATTTTTTTATATGTCTAGCATTTCTGAATTGGTCATAGTTGAATCTATATTTAATTGCCATTCTCAGGCCAACAATCTATGTATGTCTCAAATACAAATCAGTCTTAAACCTAGGCAAAATTATATTAGTTCTATTAGATATACGCACGGGATACATATGTAGGTTTTGATTTGTACAATCCAATTTATATAAGTCAACACAGAAGAAGGTATAAGTTTATTTAGATCAAGCAGACGACAACCTCATTGATTTTTCCTTATGAATCTACTCTAGACAAATTAAATCGTTTTAATTAAATTACAATTGTAATTGTGGTATATTGTTTTCAAATACATATACCTATTCCTGATGTTAAATATGAGTCTTGAGACCGACTCTAAAATAGTTGTTTAGGATGAATCCTTGAAAGCTTCATTAATTTCTTAAAATGCTCAGCGCCAAATAATGAAGCAAATATGCTAATCGAATAGGTAATCGCCACCTGGGTTTTTGCTTATTCTTGTTCTTGTATATAAATCCGAAGTTTATCCGATTCGAAGCCTCCATGTTCAGCAATGGGCTTCCCTCGGGAGCCTCCTGCTCCTGTCTGCTTTGTTCGAGTCCATTAGCTAAGGATTATATTTGGAGCTCGACACGAGAGCCGCACAATCAACGTTAGAAAAACTGCAGGGGAAACATTTTCAAATCCAACTTCACTATCAACGCTTTCGTAAAAACTCGGTTTATTTCAACGAGGAATTCCCAGTTTATCTTCTCTTTTCAATTGGTTTTTGTTTTTTTATTTTTTATTTTTTCCAACACAATTTATTATTACGGGACACTCTATTTCGAATATTAAATCGAATCAAAGTGGTTGCTTTGGAAATCGCGGTCGAGTACAAAGGAGAACATCTGCGTACGAATCCCAATAGGATCTATCAATTTTTATTTTCTTAACTTTGTCTTACATATACTAAGTAAAAGTAGAGAAATTGTTTAACCGAAAATTTTTTCACCCAAGAAGGGGGTGCACGAAGAAGATGCATTATCAACAAGTAGAATAGATTATTTGCGGGACAGGGCTTATTAGCCTAGCCCCATTAGTCCTTTTCGAATTTTACAATAAAGAGTTTACAATACAGATATAAACATAAAAGTAAATACCTATATGAAATAAAAATAATAATAATGAAAACTACAATAATATACCTATATAAAAAATAAAATTAAGATGCAAATCCTGAATAGAAATTTATGATAATATATACACATATATACATTATATATTATATAAGGAGAAATCAATGAGATGTCCTCGGGTTGATGTATTTGTATATAATATATTATAGTATGTGTGCTTAATATTCATTATATTATATTATATTTTTTATTTTTTTACAATTCATACTACATTAAAACATCATTGATAGAGGGAGAAGTTCTCCCGAAACGTTCGGATTTTAATAAACATATTTATTTATATAATGAATATAAATATAGGTAGGTATATATTTATTTTGTTTGACAGAGACTATAAAGTTTCGAAGTTTGTTGCGTGACCAACTTAGTATATTATAACAAAACGAATTTATCTACAGTTAATCCGATATTTTAACCAATAGAATACTTAAATTAAAAATACTAATGATGAAGGTTAAACCATCAAAACTATAGTCTCAAACAAATATATATATATCAGTGGCGTGCGGTCCTTGGATGCTGTGGATGCAGCGCATCCCTAAAATTTGAAACATTTATAATATTTTCATAAATATAAGGTCGGCTTCAAGTTATTTCAAATAATTATTTCTATAAAAAACATTTTTTGTTTTGAAAAGTGTATGGGTTCTGGTGTGTTGCATAGTTTGAATTTTCCGAAAAGGGCGCCGATAGAAGTGTTTTCAAAGTCCCTGTCTGTATAATTTCCAGTTCAAGCATGTCAAAGACAAGTTCAAACGAGCTTCATTACAATTTGGCGCACAAACTTGAATTATCGAATATAACAAGAAGGTTTTTCGAAGTCCCTGTCTGGTATAATTTCCAGTTCAAGCATGTCAAAGACAAGTTTAAACGAGTTTTAGTCGAATAAAAATTGTTATCCCAGAAGAACTATTAAAATAGAAATAATACAAAAAAAGAAATAAATAAAGATGATTCGGGAATTTTCGGACTAATCCATTTCTATGAACTCTCATTATATAAGATTAGAAATAACTAAGAGTACTATAGTCAAGTCATAGCTTGATTTTAGCAATTTAATTAAGAGAAAATTAAGATTTTCTTATAGGACCGGCTGATTCATTGTGGAAGATGGGTTTGTCGATTTCCATCTCAGGGACTGTGGAGTTTAAGTCACAAGATTTAATTTCTGCCACCTACCTTCACTCACACAAAGCAGTATCCGTTTAGAGCGAAGATCTCGAAATATTTTTTTAAAAAATCTAATGTTAAATTTGAAAAATAACAAAAATGATGGCGTATTCGATGAAATTTGCAAAAAAAAAATCGAAGATTAAAATATAATTTCAAAAAATGAAGTGTACTTTTTTGGACAGCATCCCCTGGTTGAAAAGCTACCAACCGCCACTGCTTCAATCGTTTTTTGGAATGCCATACGTATCCGGAAAATTTTCCATTTGTCAATGGAATTTTAAACAAATTTGAGAAAATAATTGGTTTATGAAAGGAATATAAAGAAGCTAAAAACAAATAAATATTTTGAAAATAGAAAATGATGCAGATTGTATTGAAGATGAAATTACTTTGAATAAAAATAAGAATATAAATACAGTAGAACCTCGTTTATCCGGACTAAATGGGACCAAAGGCAAACCGGATAATCGAAAATCCGAATAATCCAGATAAATGGTTAATAAAAACAAAACAAATGGTCAAATAAGGGAATTCGAATTTATTACGATAAAAAAAAACATGTTTATATCAAAATTACATAAAATTTTTTAAAAAATACATAAGTTAAAAAAATAAAATAACATTTCAGATCATTTCATTTCAAAGAAGTGTTCCACTGTCTTTTGATTTAGTCACGTTGCCTTTTAAATTAACCACGGTTTGGTGAAATTATATGTAATTATATTCTTGATTTCAGAGTTAAAAATTATTTTTATTTTTAAAAATTATTGAAACACATCACTTTATATTATTTTTTCATTCAGCATCATTTTTCTTCTTTCATGATGTAGTATATTATTCAAACAAATTTATTAATTGAAAATTTTCAAAATTCAACAAGATTTATTTACGAATAAGATAGTTTCCAAAAAATTTGCTTGTTAAGCATATTTTTAGCAAATTCTACTTATACGAAAAGGGAGGAATCTTCGTTTTATTCCCAAGGAAAGAATGTCCTAGACTCTTAACGCGGAGGGAGACTAATGATCATTATTAGGGAGAAATATCCTTGAATTGAATGGTCCTAAATTTCAAAAGAAAATCATTTTAATTAATTTCTCTCTCTCTCTCTCTCTCTCTCTCTCTAATCAATTTTGCAAAGTGATACGGGTTTTATCAAAGAATGAGGGCACTCACAAGTAATATATATTTTTTTATTTCGTTTTTATAATAAAACCATATCGTTTGCTTGTTAGAATGATAATTAATGAATGAAATGTATTAAGCAAGCAGGTTGCTCAAATGTACGTGTTCGCCTCAGGAGCTAATCCACGAAATTTCTAAAAAAGGGCTCACCGATTCCCAAGAAGGTGTTAACATCCCCTACACAATATTTTCATAAAATATAATCCAGGAGATATGCCTTGTGGGCAATTTTTTAACCGACTTCAAAATTATCAATTCGACTGAATTTTCGTGGTCTATGTTACCTGATTTCTTCGCCAATTGTGAACCAATTTTGATGATTGTTTTGCATTGGGTTCAGTATAGTTTCCGATTGGTACCATATAAATTTCATTAGTATTGGACCTTTTTTCTTATTTCAGCTTTGCGTTGCAAATTAGAAAAATGAAAATTGAAAGCAAATAAGATCGATTTTGAAAAATATAACTTTTCCTAAATTTTAAATTTTAATTGCTGAATAAGCCGACCTGCTGAACTCAATCTAAAATTAGAATTTTATAAGAATGTTGAAGATTGAAAAGTTTTTATTTTGCCGGGAGTAGCAGAGTTGTTGAATCATAAAGAGAAACAAAGAGGTTGCCCTCTGCTTGATGAAAATAAATAAACATACACACATACCTATATCAAATATATATATATGAGTATCGTATATATACTTATACCCCCTAAACTGAATGATGTACATATGTAATGTGGTGTTCATTGGGGTTGACGTTAACAATTGTTCTCTTGTTAGTGTTAAGAGACTGATGCTGGGTAAATAGATTTTCCTGTTAATTAGTCTGATTTATATGATTTGTGTGTATTCTTGAAATTTAATATGTATATGTATGCGTTATAATATGTAAAAGGACTTGTTCCGTTCAAATTAATATATTATATATATGTCATTATAATTGATATATATATATATATATATATGTCATTAGAGGTTTTTAGGGTTTCTCCGCGTGGGTTTGAGAGTTTTACTCGACGTTTCGGCTCTCCTTTTGGAGCCATTTTCAAGAGAGGGGGTGGGTGGTCTACGTGGTCTTAACCTTGTAGTCCAAGGTTCGTTTTGGAGGGTGTATTCCGAGTGAATTTCTTCAGTCGGAAGGTTGGGTAGATTTGGATATTTAGGAAGTTTTGGGTGTTTTGTTGTTGAAGGTGTATTACTTACATTATGGTGGCTGTATATATATATACCGTCCGCCTCCCTGGTATAGTGGTCAGCATATCTGGCTGGCAATCCGGAGGTCTCGGGTTCAATTCCCGCCTATACCCACACATTTTTTCTGTAAGTATAGGGTCTGGAAAAAAAAATTAAGTGGGATATAAATTTAACCTAACCACGGAGAATTTACCACTGCTCGAAGCCCTTGAAAAACTTAGTAAATTGGATTGTATCTAACTTTCTAAGATTTGGCTCGTGATCCAGGCTTCTTTCCTTCTACTCTGTTTTTTCACGATGGAGGGGCCATCCCATACACGCCTTTAGGTGATGCACCTTCTGGTGTATCTCCTTCTTACATCAATATCATTAAAAAAATGTAATTATATATATATATTATTTATTTGTTTGAAACTATAGTTTCGAAGGCTTTGGTCTTGATCATCAGTCTTTTTTAATCATAAATATTATATTTCATGGGGTCCGTATTGCGTGGATATTGAAAATGTGTGTTCTTACTTAGCCGAGAAGCCAGTTACAATTTCTAGTCTAGAATTTTAACTAGCTTATCGGCTGAGTAATTCTTTTTTATTTTATAGTGTTTGTGAAATAAATAAATATACATGTTTATTAAAATGAAAGTTTCTTTTTGTCGAGAGTAGAAGAATTTTTATAAATTAAAGGAAATAATAAAAGAGTGTGTTTTCTTCTGAAAAAATAAATTTTTTAATCTATTTATAACGAGATAGTTTCGAGAGCTTTGCCCTCTTCATCAGTCTATTACAATTGTATTACAGGAATTGATGTGTGAAAACTAAGCCCTCGAAACCATAGTCTCACTATAAATAAATTAAAACATTTATTTCTCAAGCAGAAAACACACTCTTTTATTGTCTTCGTTAATATACTATATATTTATATAAATTTCCCCAGGAAAATTACCATAGAGAGGATACTCTTCATAGTAATCGCCGACGATCGATTGAGTATGGCACATGAAGAAGAAGAAGCGTTTAGAAATAGCTTTACAATATTAATGTTATATTAATATTTATATTCATTATATAATTAGTATCTGGAGCACCGGGCGACGCTCGGTAACTTCTTTCCTCTAAATAGTTTAAGTTTCAAATTTCAAGCCTCTTCGACTTATCGAAGACGAGATATGAAAGATTAAAATATTTATTTTACGACACTCCTAATTTTGAACTTGATAAGTATACCTATTTTAAAAAAAATTGTTTGTGCCGTTTTTGGGAAAATCAAAAAAAAAAATCTTTCATGTAAATGTCCACTTAAGGTGTTGCGATTTCAATCAAAAGCTTGTTGTACCCCTTCTAGCTTATATCGAGCTTAAGTTTCGAATTTCGTAGCTCTGAGATTTATGGTTGAGAAACGCAAGGGGGGTATATTCTTACGTACCTAAACATCAACTTCCGGTACTTCATTTTAGCCAAAATCTTGTGGTACTTCTTGTACCTTCTAGATAGCTTAAGTTTCAAATTTCAAGACTCTGCGATCACCGAAGACGAGATATGAACGATTAAAATATTTATTTTACGACATGACTAATTTACAACCCCTTCTTTTATTTCAATCGGATTAAAAATTTGACACAACTAATAACTCTTGATACTTGATAAGTTCACCAATTTTTAGCGAAATCATTAGAGCTGTTTTCGAGAACCCGATTTTATATATATATATACATGAATAGCTTATTTAATAATATAAGATATGTAGTACCTGGAGGCACCGAGCGATGCTCGGTAACTTCTTCCTTCAGTTAAAACCTTTATTTTAATATTATTTTTAATTTAAAATTCTTATAAAAAGGTCGATTTTTATTTGAGTGCCATTTTCAAATTAAAAAAAATACAAATATATATAGTATTCGCCCACTGTACCTCCACCCTGCTTGACCCCACCCCCGAACCCTCGCCCTACCCCCGGATCCCCCACCACTGCACCCCACCTCCTGCACCTGTTTTGATTCAACCATATGATTCATTTTTATTCATCCAATTGTTAATAAATAAAACCTATCAAAATGTGTTGTTTTTTCAGAAAATTGAGACCTGCTTATGCGAAATATATATTTAAATAAATTCTTGATTATTTTTTATTCTATTAAATAAATAAAGTTCTTTATAAAAACAATTATAAAACGTTTATTAATATTTCTAACGTTTAGGTTGAACAAAATATGTTGAAATCCACAATCACAATACTTCTTCAAGGCTTTTTAGAACAATGAATTAAGGCAACCCATTGTCTGTCTGGATACAAAAGGAAAAGGGAAACCTTTTTTAAAACCCTAAG
>JALMQS010000128.1:43532379-43547999 GCA_024734495.1 Forficula auricularia | reverse complement strand
TTTTTTAAAACCCTAAGAATGGGATTTGTCTACCTGAGAATATTAATTTGATTACTAAAAAACCCATCAAAAACAATGTGTGGGACCGTGACAGTTCGAATTGTTACCCCGAAAACCCCCTAACCCGTGAATTTCATCAAAATCGGTAGAGTCGTTTTCAAAATAGAACCAAGATACAAATATATATATATAGCATAAATAAATATACAATTTTTACTCGTTTAATAAGAGTAGATATATGTTGATATCCCTCAAGCAGAGGACAACCTCATCGATTTCTCTTTATGAATTAACAACTCTGCTACTCTTGGCAAGACAAAATCTTTTCAATGTAAAAAAAAACCCTGTTTGTTTTCTCAAAACGTGTTGTTCCTTTGAAATTAAGAGAGCTAATAAATGGCTGAAGGTGCAATTATTTTTTATTAGAGGCAAATCCTTAATAAACTTGCAAAGAAGGTTGTTGTTTAGTCTTAAATTCGTTGGTGGGGGGCAGGTACTTTGGCGTAATCCGACTCTCGACCTGATAATAGCTGGGAGGGTGGAAGTTGCAGAGGCGCAGAGGCAACCACCGCCAGGGCAAATTGCGAGTAAATAGACATGCACAAAGACAGGGCTGTCTTTGCCAGGCTGCTGCTTTGCCTTCCCTCGGGCCTTGTTTATTCAATACCTGTCAAGAAAATCATTTAAAATCGAATTTAGTCCCGCGTCCTCTGCGACGCCCAAGTTGTCGCCTTCCTTCCTTCGTCTTCATTTCCATCAGCCTTTCTCTCAACCCGACCTGACCCGACCCTGGAGAACCCAAACTAGCGGCCTCCAATTGCATTGCTTGTCCAGCCAAACAGTCAAACTGCATTCTTCATTTCAAATCAACATCGTTTCAGAGCATTGTTAAGTTTCGTTTTAAGAAAAGTATCTATTGCAACCCGGTAAACTTTTGATTTAATTAAAAACGATATATTAAATTATGTTTAATTTTAAATTAAGGTAAAATTCGCTTTTTAATCAAATTTAGTTTTTTGCCAACGTTTTGACCCCCTCGGCTATTATCAATGCATCGCTCTACACAAAGTTTTGAACTTAATTGCAATTAAAAATGATATTTCCTATTTCTACTATTCTTACTTCTACTTCTCCTTCAATAGAGAATTTCTCTAATTTTTAATGTATATTAGTATTTGTAATGAAGTATCATCCTGTTTTAATTTAAAAAAACAACAATAATTAATTAATAAAAGGAAGTTGAAAACAATGTAACTATACATATTTGTTGAGACTTTCACCTGTTACTAAATACTTTAATTAAGAAAAAATCAATTAAAATTAATTTTGTCAAGGTAGAGACCTATTAAGAAAATGTTTTCATCCTCAAAACTGGTAAATAAATTAAATTGAAAGTTTCTTTTTGCCAAGAGTAGCAGAATTGTTATAAATTAAAAGAGACAATAAAAGAGTGTGACTTCTGCTGGAAAAATAAATTTTTAAATTTATTTATAACAAGACTATAGTTAATAAGAAACAATTGTTAATAGACTGATGAAGAAGGGAAATCCCTCGAAACTATATAGTCTCGTTATAAATAAATTAAAAAAATTATTTTTTCAGTAGAAGTCTCTTTTATTGTCTCCTTTAACTTGTCAATAAAGTTAGTTTCAAGGAAATCGTTAAAGCCGTTTTCAAAATAAAATAAAAAATACAAATTATATATTAACATAACTCCCACATTATATTTTAAATTTTTTAACAAAAAATATAAAATTTACGAGAATTTATTTATTTAAGGACAATTTTATCAAAGATCTTAGTAAATTATTATGTATATATTATATGTTAGAAAATTAACCCCCTCAGAAGTCGAACCCGAGCTAACACGCTAACCAGGCAGTTGGCTAACCCTAAAGACAAATTTCCTCTGACATAACACATATATAAAAATATAAATATATAATTTTTGCTAGTTCAATAAGGGTAGATTACATATTATTCGGTATGGTAAAGAGGCAGGCTTTCCCTCAGATAAATTTACTGTGACAAAGTATTTTCAGATTTTACAAAAATTACGTCTATAAAAGCTAAATTTTGAAATTCCAAATGTTTATATTTCGATTAATTTTTAAATTATTTTATTTTAAATTAAAACGGTCTCTAAACAGAGACAGAGTCTCTAACATAAATATCTTTTCCATATTACCTGTTACATGTAAATACTACATGTTTAAAATGCGACGCCGGGGATTAAATAAAGTCTGCAACACTTTTTTACTAGAATATTGACATCTCATTAAAAAAGGATAGAAATATATACTTTCAACTGTACTCATTCCTTAATAAAATTTAAATAAGTTTTTTTTAACCAATAGCAGATAGCGTATTACCGTATTATATCTGAAACTTGTTCGTATTTCTCGGTTCTTGAATGATATTAAAGCGATGTCTTTATAATATAAAAATAAATGTAGAATTTATAATTAAGTTTATTACTCCTATTAATTACTTATAAAGGGGTCTCTATCGTAAATAAATTTTTACTTTTTTCTTATTTAATAAATGAGCGGATGACCGATTCTTTCATTATAATCTAATCTTAAGAAATTACTAATCGGTCTCTTTTCCTTTAGAGCTAAAGCAATACAAGGATGCCAAATCTGACTGAGGAAAATTACTAAAAAGGGCACAGATAGAATGATATCTCTTCCTTAAAAGCTAATGCATTGCAAGGGTGCAAAATACAAGTTCAGGCCTGTTTTAGAATATTAGATATGAATTTCTTAATTTCTCTTTATTCTAGGAACGGGATTTTGACTCTAGGTAAGAAAATATTAAATCGAAATGAATATCGTATTTACCTAGATATTTATCATTTAAAATTATTAATTCACTGAAACTGCAAACAGTCTACCGGGTTTGGAAAAAATTTCACTTTCTCTTCCAAATTCGCTTTGAAAATATTTATTAAAATATTTATAAAGTCTCCGGCAACTCCAGTTTGCTCTCATTAATTAAATTAACCTCCGATGTTGGAACAAATTAATAAACAGTGTTTCTTTTTGAAGTGGAAATTCTAAAGGGTGAGATTCAACTCAAAATGAAATCAATATCAAGAGAGTACACTCATCTAATAACATCCTTTCTAGCTAAGTGGCAATATTAGAAAAAGCAGGCCAAGTGGACTCGCGTACCGGCAATTTCGAACCTTTTACCATATTATTTAAAATTATTGAAAAACCAAATTAATTTACCTATATTTGTCGTTGATAAGTAGAAAACAAGAAAATTGGTGAAAATTTTCGTAATTTTAAGTTAAGCCACTTATAAAAATCAGCTTAAAATGGCCGCCCTCTTACTAACTTCATGTAGCCTAATTCTACTTAAAGAGATCTTTCTATACAGGAATATCTTATATTGGCCTATGAATATATATATGTTATTAGAGGTTTTTCGGGTTTCTCCGCGTGGGTTTGAGAGTTTTAAAAACTTCAAACCTAGGCGGAGAAACCCGAAAAACCTCTAATGACATAGAACCTATCCGCGGAAGCCTCACTGAACATATATATATATTATTTATTTTAGATAACACAAAGTTTTCAGAGAGTCTGAACCCTCTTGAATACAAAAATGAAATTAAACATTTTTGGATGAACAGACTCGCTTAATATAAGAGTTCAATGTATTTATATAAGTTAAGGTAATTTCAGAAGAGAATTTTTGGAGTCATGTTTTCGCAGACCTAATAGATGACAACCTCTTGTGATTTTCAAGGAATTGGCTTACATTTTGAAACCTGGGTTTTATCAGAAATATCCTAAATAGTGTATTTTTTTTACAAATTTATATGAATATTATTATTATTTTTTTTAATTATTGAAAATATTTTAATTTGCTTTTTTGATATAGTGCTATTGAGCTTAAATTATGTTAATAAATTCCAAATATTAGTTAATTACTTTATAAATTTGCTAAATAAAGGGACTATCTTAATAAAAGTACTTACATCATAAATAAGTTCAAAAAACTAACTAGACTTGCTCACTGTGCTGAACTGGTCTGTATATGCACTGTCAACTCGCAATATGTTTCTGCCGGCTCTGACATGTTTGGGGGGTGGGGATTATCTGATATGGCTAAGAATTGATTCACATCCGTTAACTATCTAGTCTATTCAATTTTTTTTGATTGTTTAGAGTGAGTATATAAATTAAAGTTTATAGAAAAAGATGGAAGTTGTAATTAAAAATCGTGTGTCATAACCATATATTTTCTTATAAAATTGGAATAGGTTCCTTAAAAATATTAAGTAACAGCTTTTAAATATATTCATAAAATGCCAAGATTAAAATTATTTGACATGTTCAAAAGTTGATATATATAACGCCTGGCGATGCAACCCACCGACAGTCCTGCGCTGCCAGGCGGCGCTTAATCTTACTAATCCGTGTGGCGTAAATATCCTAAAAACACACAGTGGCTTAAGGCTGCTGCACACAAGGCTTGTTTTAATAATTTTTTGTCTGCTTGCTCCCACTTAAAAATATTCTAGGACCAAGCCGGAAAATAGAACTTGTCCTATCTTTTAAATCAAGCAATCTAGCCTCAAAGACAGCTAGCAGTGACGTCAGGCCTCCAAATTGCAAACCAGAGCTCCCATCCCAAAAACAGGTAGAGGAAAAAGCCTCGTGTGTAACTAGAATTAGACCAGTCTTTCTAGCATATTCCAACAGCACCTCGTCAGGTCCCGAGGAAATGCGTTCCTTTCAAATATGTCAACTTTTTTTACGGAGTGAGGTTGCTAGCCTCACATCCAACCCCTTATAGTCGCCTTCTACGACAAGCAGGGGATACTGTGAACCTATTCTATCCCCGGTACACAGGGGGGAAATATATATATAAATATTTTTCGGGGCCAGGTTTTTCAAAATGAAAAAGTCTCTGCCTACGAAACAGGAGACCCGAGTTCAAACTGTCTTCACATCAAAAATTTGTATGGATATAATCTGTCTCCTACACCAATTTACACACACTTGAACACATACACACACAAACAGGTAGCTAATACAACAAAAACGAATTTACCTACATCCGCTCGGGTATTTGAACCCATGAGAAATAACAGATAATATTTTTCAAATTAAAAAAACTGATGATAAAGGTCAAACCTTCGAAATTATAGTCTAACAAAAAATTATAAACATATATATATATGTTAACTAGATGAACGCGAAAGTTAAACATTTTAAATAAAATTTATTGTTGAATATCTGAACAAAATCGATTCCCCAAAGAATCAGACAGATGGGCATTGTAGTAAATTATATATATATATACGAGTATATAAATCTTTTCAATTAAATCGTTAAACGACTGACAAAATCTTTGTAACAAGCACTGGCTCATTTTTAAAAGTGTGTTCGTGTATTCTCGTTGTGCTTGAGCCAGGCTCTCACTTGTGTGATTTTTTTATTCTACTTGATTGCAATATGTATAGAAATGATTGCTCCATATAAAATCACAGTCATCTCTGTTAAAGAAATTTTAGAAATGGGACGAGCAATAAATTTATTTAATAAATATAACAAATTTGAAAATATTTTTTATTCTTTTTGTGTCATTTTCTTAATCAAATATTTTGAAAAATTATTTAAAACTTTCAAAATGAGCCTGACAAATAGATGAGGGTGTCATATTTCAACTAATCATCATTTTTTATTTATATAATAGAATAGGATTCTGCCTCTCAAATGTTTCTACATACTATAGAAAGAAATAAAATATTAGATGAAGAACTGCGAAAATAAGCTTGGAGTTACTCACTCAGTAATATTAATATTACGAGTAGGACGTAATATATATATATACAGAGAGAGCGAGAAAGAGCACCAATTCCATTGAAATAAACAATGGCTTTTGTTGTTTTGTTCATTTCAAGTTGGTCCGATTTATTCAATATCTTCAAACGGTTTCTTTAGAATTTAGTTCGACATTCATCCAATATAAGCCCAAGTTTGGGTGTATGTATGTATGTATGTATGTGTGGGAGTTGCTCCATTATCAATTCACAGATCTATTCAAGTTCAAGTTTTCCAAGACATTTTCAATGAAAGAGCAGATTCAATCTCCAAAATTTGTATTTTTTACAAATTATAGAAATAAAAAATTATTTCTTATTTCAGCAATAACCTACTCATCATTTTAAATAAAACGACCAATTATTTATGCCTTTTTTTCGTAAGGGTTTATATTTAGAGAATTATCTTTTTATTCGTTCGATAGACAAAGTTCTAATTGAAAAAAAATTGTTTTGCCGAGAGTTGTTGATGCAATAAAAAATCAATGAGGCTTCCTTCTGCTTGATCCAAAAAACCTATACACTCAATTCTCTTTATACCCGAACTTTGATTTAACACGAATAAGAAAAAAATTTAATTCTCTTTTTACACGATTGATTTTGATTTAACACGATCGATCCAAATTCAAATTTTTCTTTACTTTTATTTTGATAACTGCGACATTGTCTGCTTTGTCTGCATTTTGAGTTTGGTGTTCAAAGTGAAAAGTATCTTTTAGATGTTTATAAAATTTAATACACATTAAGATAACATTTGTGCATAATACATATTTATAAATTTTGTGTAAAAGTCAATAAATGGTAAGTTATACTCAGGGCTTTAGCTACCGCCGTATCAATGATACGAGGCCCCCGCTCTACAGGGGCCCCGACGTGTGTAAGCAAATATTCGCCGCATTCGGGTAGAAGGGCCCTCCGACAAATTTTGATACAAGGCTCGTTTAGGACAAGAGACGCTACTGGTTATATTTGTTTTAAAATCTTTTTTATGAATTATAACTGAAATATGTTTCGGTAGCATTTACATAATTCACCTACAACAAAATCGAAAAGGAAAGCGATCGCTTTGGATATTAAAACATTTTATCTGTTATTTCTCAGGAGTTCGAATACCCAATTGGATATTGATAAATTCATTTTGATATTATAGCAAGCTAGCAGAATAACAAAAGATTATAATTAAAAAAGACTGCGATTATGAAGGTCAAAGCTTTGAAACTATAGTGTCTAACAAATAAATTTTATATATGTATATATATATAATATTTAGATTAAGTTTATATATGTATAATTATGTTTATTTGCATCAAGCAAGAGACAACCTTATTGATTTCTCTTTATGAAGAGAAACTTCTATATATCACGATAGGACGAAAGGAATAATCTGAGTTTGCAAAGAATAACATACAGATACACACGCAGACATAATTCTTCTAAAGAAAAATAATCACCTAAACTGATTCACAATAGAAAAAAAACTTCTTAAAAATAAATAATAGGGAACCTCAAATATAGTGGTGAAATTTAATTTTTGGTTTGTATTTTCACTCCTAGTTAAAATTTTGAACAAGTTTTAAACAAACACTATTTTTCACGTGTCAAGATAGCATTGTGCAGCAACAGGGTAGTTAAGAAATCAATCAAGTTTTTATACTACAAATAATAACCTATTATATAAACATATAGAATATATATGTTTATTTGGCTTTCTTATATAATAGGATAACTTACATACTTTAATTTGATTGACATGAGGCATGCAAAAGTAATTTTTTACTAAAAAAAAAATCACAAGAAGTCATCTATTAGATCCGAGATGGAATGGATTATTTTTAATTATATATCAGAGAAGTTGTTTTCACACCCTCGGGAATCGAAGCCGAGTTCAAAATTTAGCAATCCGGGCCAATTGACTAACCTGTGAGGCTAACCTCTCTGACATACCTATGTATCGCGCTAAATATTTCAAAAATTTAAATCTTCATTTATAAAATTTCGCGATCGATTGATACTAAATTCAAACACATAGACATGCAAAACTGTTTAGAGTCCGATATCTGTGAATCAACCCAAAAATGAAGTTCAAAAATTTGGAGGAGGTTAGTAGTTATGCCTTAGATATATATCCTAATATAATCGTTAATTAATGTGTGATTGGAGAGAGAATTCTTTGAATAAGTTCGAATTTTAAGACGAAAATTCGTTGGAAATATTAATATTTGTTTATTAGAGCTTCTGCTCTGAATAAGGATAGCATTGAGGATACGAAACATCGACAGAAACTACATACCTACATTATATTACTTAAATAAATTCAATTTATGATTTTTGGTAAATATTTATATTATATATATATATCTTAATGTGAAACCTACCAAGTATTTTTTATCCAATAATATTTATATTTTTTAATTTAATTTATTTTCTTAGAAAGATGGACTGGTAAGCGAAATAAGTAGGTTATAGTGTTGACTAAGTACACTTATGATATAATGGTGAAAAGTATTTTAATATTGTTGTTATCACTGAAAAGAGAGACAAATGGGAGCCGAGTTATACTCACCCATCAATAACTATTCAATATCCTGAAGAAGGAGAGAAAAGGTCTCCGAAACGTCGGAATTTGAATAAAAAATTTAAATAATTTGGACTGCCTTTCATTATAATCTACTTATTTATATTTTTTATTTTTATTCAAGGTAATTTTATCACCAAGACAATTTGTATCATTGTCTGGTTTTCCAAATATTTGTGCTTTATATTCATTTCATATACCAATTTTTTTCCAAAATTTAAATTCCACTGACAAAAAAAGGTATAATTTCTGCCGAAACGCTGATATTTTAACAAACGTTTGAAGATTGTTTTTCATAAAAGATTTGTATTTATTTATATAATAAAAACAGATTAATAAAATTTTGTCAATAGATTATATTACGCCAAGATATTGACCGGTATTTTATTTAACATCTGTTGGAAACAAAGGAATTGAAAATATGATTTTCCAATTAATCTTCGTTGAGAGTTTCATTCAATTCAACAAAAAGAAATCAATTGTTAAATTTATTTTAAATGTCTTCTTTCCGGTCTGATCGGGGAAAACTCTTTTGAAAGGGAACTAAACGGAAAGTTAAAAAGGTCAACGAAATATCAGATTTTATTCTTCTTATTCAAATATATTTTTAATTTTTGTTTTGCTCTGTTAGCCAGCGCTAGAGGGGAGAGCAAACTTTACAAACTTAATATTAAAAATATACATATTTCTTGAGTTTTCAAAGGGCACCAATGTTTAAAATTACGAGTTTCGACATGATCTATTCTGTTTGAAAATATTCGCACCTTTTGTACAGATGAGCAATTCTTTCATTAGAATCTAATCGAGTAAACTGACTAAATAAATGAGCGGATAGAATGATCTCCTGACTTTAAAGCTAAGACATTGAAAGGATGCGAAATACAAGTCCCCACCTGTTTCCCAATATTAGAGATTTATTTTTTTAATTTATGTTATTTTAGCAACGGCCTTTTGACTCTAGGTAAGAAAATATCAAATCGAAATGAATATTAGATGAAGATATATATCATTTAAAATTAATAATTCACCGAAACCCCACACAACGTACCGAGTATTGATAAAGTCTCACCTTTTCCTCCGATTTTCTTTTTCATTCCTTGTATTTATTTTCAATAAAAATATAAAAATAAAAAAAATAAAATTATTCAAAAAATAGGTTTCGTTTTCGAAGAATACCTATACTTTTTGACTATAGGTAAGGAAATATTAAATCGAAATTAATATCAGACTTCGATATTTTTATCATTTAAAATTATTAATTCACATAAACTGTAAGCAGCGTAACCAGTCTTGAAAAAGTTTGACTTTATTCTCCAATTATGAAATTAAAAAGTTTTCAAGTGTAAGAGAATATTTACCTTGAATAATTGCAGCGCGCCATCCAGAAGACCTGGAAGCCTTTCTTTATGTGCTCTCGAGGACGGCTCTCTCTCTCTCTCTCTATAAACATCTAGTAAACAAATTAGCATCCCTTACGTTGGCATGGCGTATTCCCCCACCCTCCTACACCTAGTGCTAATTTAATCCCACTTTTTTGAGTTCAACATATATTAAAAATTAATACATGCAATCAATTGTAGTTGTTTTTTAGCGGATCCCACGGTGGGAGAGGCGATGAAGCTGAAAGAAAAAACGCTATCGACATAATAGTAATATCAGACAATGTTAACCCAGGCGAAAACTACCGATTCTAAAGGGGGTCTTACTTTGTGAAGATACTGTATAACGCCCTCTGAAGATCCTCTTTTGATCCATGTGCCTCTTGGTCCATCCATTAACTTATGAAGCGTATGCTGAAAATCCCTCAAATGCTATTTGCTATAAGAATTTAATTTAATTTTTAATTTTAAATAAAAACATATATTTGAAAAATAATCATAAAAAAATAAACTGAACACAATTAAAATTTTTAAAAATTTTATGGCAACACAAATTTTAATCTTTTATTTCTCAAAGAAAATATTAATTTACCAAATGAAAATGAATTTAGAAAGAATTGTAATAATTTAAAAATTCGAGAAGTTAAATTTAATTTTATCTATTTATTTAATGAAAACTCTAATATATAATTAAATTTTTTGGGAAATGCTAAAAAAAAACATCCTATTTCAAAAATCCCTAATTTTTTAGAGTAATTGATCCCTAGATATCAAATTCAACGCCATGCTAAAGAAAAAGATTTAGTACTTATATTGAATGCGAAGCTGTAATGTGCAGATTCAAATTACCAGTAGAATGAAGCCAGCAAGAAGACAAGACGATGAGATGAGCGAAACACCATAGAAAATAAATCAGAAAAAAAAAATTAAAAATTGATCAATTACATACAAATATTCAAACTAGATTAATAATCAATAAATCAAAATAGTTTTAAATTAGTAATAAAAAAAATATTAATTCTTTTAATTATTAAGAAAAATCCTTTAAAACAAGGTAAAAAATTAGAGAAATAATATTTATCTTTCTTGAAATTTCGAGGGTTCCTAGTCACAAATAAAATAATAACAAATAAAAATAATAATTATTTAGTAAATTTATTTAATAATTATTTTGTAAATTACTATTATGTAATAGACTTTATTCACTATACAGTTTGGGTTGCAACTGTTTGACCAACCTACTTCGGCACTAAATGTTGTTTTAGTTATTGGAGACTATCAATATAAAAATATCTAATTTTTCAATTGTTTTCATAGATATTACATTAATTAATACATAGCTAGACATTTAATCATTCATAAATTCATGATGAATGAATGTCTACTATATATGAATGTCATATCTAGACACACGGCAGTGTGTCAGCCAAGTTCGGATCAATATCTATGAAATCTATTGAAATGTGAGATGTACAATATATATAATTATGTTAAAGTGATAGTAAATAAATAATAGTAAATTAATATTAATAGTAATTTATTAAATTATTATTGTATTCATAGAGAGAAATCAATCAGGTTGTCCTCTGGTTATAGTAAATATATAATTATTTTCGTTAAGCAATTTGCAAATAATTATTTATTTATGTGGATAGAGGCAATAATTTCGAAGGTGTGATCTTCATCATCATCAGTTTTTTTAATTAGAAATATTTAATCTATTATTTCTCATGAGATCAATTACCGATTGGATATATTGAAAATTTATTTTGTTGTAATAGCAAGGTGGCCACATAAACGCTAGCTAACTATTACAAGAGAATGCATTTTCAATATCCAATCGGTAATTGACCTCATGAGAAATAATAGATAAAATATTTCTAATTAAAAAGACTGATGATGATGAAGATCACACTTTCGAAATAATTGATTATATGTATATTCGCATCAAGCTGAGGACAACCTCTTTGATTTCTCCTTATGTACCAACAACTCTCCTACTCTCGGCAAAATAAAATATTTTTATTTATTATAGTTTTATTTGAATTTAGAAATTTCAAGAATACTAAATTCACAGTCACTTAAAAGTTTTGAAAGGATATTCAAAATCTTAAAAGAAAATTCAATCAGAAGGTATAATATTCAGAATATCAACATACCTCGTTGGTCGATTTAAGATGCCCCTTCGGAGCTGACTACGGTGGAAGAATCAAATCCAGCAGTGAGGTCGACACTTTACTAGAAATAAAAACAATCCTGTCAATAAACGAATAAATATACCTATATGTAAGATGGACAATGTTCTCGAATAATTGTGATTAATCAAACTTGAAATTATAGACTGGCTTAGTTTCAGATAGAAAAAGAATAAAATAAAATCACAAGAGGTTCAACTATTAGAACACAGATGGAATGGATTATTTTTAATTATATCCCAAAGGGGAATCAAATCCGAGGGTCAAAATTAGCAATCCGGGCCAATTAGCTACCTTGTCAGGTGTATGTTTGTTTCGCCCTAAATATTTCAAAGATTTAAATCTTCTAATGGGTGAAATTTTGTTTAAATCACACATAATTAATTTTAATTATTTATTGAGCACAAACAATAATACAATAATACTCGATCGGATTATTCTGCAATTGTTCTCAAGTATGAGAATCCAATAAAATCGCATAATAAGCCGATCGAAACGTCATAGCTATATTGTATTATTATTTGTTGTTTTTGTGTTCAATAAATAATTATCGTTAATTTTGAGTGACTTAAACAAAATTTCAGCCCTAAATAAATTTAATGATAAAAATACATGCTTTAATAGCTATATATTTAATAAATATTTAAATTTTCATTTATTAAAATTTCGTGGTCAAGTGATTCTAAATTTACACACATATAGCAATACAGTTTAAAAAAAGGTGGATGAGTGTTTCGAATTTTGAATTTTTTTCAAAATTAGTTTTCTAAATTGAATATAAAATTCAGAAATAGAGAAGGGGTAAAGACCCTTCTTAAATGTAATGAAAATAAATCCATTCATGTCGGATTTAATAGATGACAACCGCTAGTGATTTCCTTAATTTTTTGTTGATTATAATCAAATAGTTAAAATAATCGCCCTAGGTTTATAGTCTTGAGATAAGCGTTTTGATATATGATTTTGAAGAATTTTCATTAAGTAATGCGTATCTCAGAATAAACAATGAGTATGAAGGAAAGATGGCTGTCCAAAATTTTTTAAATTAATAAAGTGAGGAATTCAGCCAGTAAAGGAGGCATCTGTAGAAAAGAAACTCCCAATTGTAGAAAACTGTTTTGGCTTAAATTATATTATGTCATCTTCAGTTCTAATGAGCATAACATGTATGAATATCGAAACAAAACAAAATAAATTATATAAATAAAATAATAATTAGTTCTTACAATATTTGCAAACTCAATACATTGAGTGCAGACAGAGTTGTTGTGTACTTATTATTAAACAGAAAATTATAAAAAACCTATAAAATGTGTACATCGGTCTTAGTATGCTCACTAGTTATATGGTACACTCTCAAAAGCGAATAAAATTTTATTAACAAAAAAAAAAAATAATCGCAACGATTTAACTAAGATCGATAAACCCCTGTGTAAATGACACAAATTATATTTAAATTTTACAAATTTCTCTAATTATATCATTATTATTTAATCAAATACATTTTTTTATTGCAAACAGGGTGTCACCGATGGTCAAATTAGCCATTCAAATGCTGAGCTCAATATGCCGTCTAAATTTGGGCATCATCATTATTTAAAATTGACAAATAGGCATTACTTAGAACTATGCAGTCTGTCTAGAAATTAATTTCAGGGTTAAGTAATGCCTATTTGTCAATTTTAAATAATGATGATGCCCAAATTTAGCCGACATACTGAGCGCAGCATTTTGAATGGCTGAACTGACCATCGTGAAAACCCTGTTTGGAAATAAAAAAAATGTATTTTTATGAAATAATAATTATATTATTAGAGATATTTGTAAAATTTAAATATATTTTGTGTCAGGTTATTTACACAGGGGTCATCGATCTTAGTTAAAGCGTTAGTCTGCCATTATATCATTATTATTATTATTTTTTTATTTGTTAGAAATATTTTATTTGCTTTTGAGACTGCGCCATAGTGAGCATACCAAGACACATATACACATTTTATAGATTTTTAATAATAAAATAGGTAAATAACAACTCTGTCTGCACTCAATCAATGTGTTGAGTTTGCAAATATTGTAAGAGCCAATTATTATTTTATTTATATGATTTATTTTGTTTTGTATTGATATTCTTACATTTTATAGCTCATTAGAACTGAAGATGGCATTATATAATTAAAGCTGAAAATGTTTTCTACAATTGGGGGTTTTTATTCGACAGAGGCTTCCTTTACTGGCTGAATTACTTTCCTAATTTATAAATGATAAATAAATGAGTTTGATTTTACTATAATTTAATAAAATATGAAAAGATATTTTTATTTGGAAACAATTGAGATTCTAATAAATTGAATAAATAATTTGATAATTTATAGGAAATGAAGGATGAGTATTAATAAAACAGCAATCGATACCTAAATTATCAATTTTAAGCAAAAAATGCATTTAGAATAATTCGATATTTTGAAAATAATTTCTTTCCGATAAAAATTATCAAATTGAAATTCTTAAGAAATATACAATAAATAAAAAGCAAAATAATAGCGAAAATACAATTTTATCAAATATTATTTACTATTATAAAAGCACGCAAATTTACTATGAAAAACGAAAAGAAAATTAACTAATAATTAATCTGAAAAAAAACTAAATTGAATTAGTAAAGATATTAATTGAAGTGAAATTTCGCAATTAATTGTAAAGCAAAGATTGTCGTTTGAAAAATTAGAAATTTCAATTGAAATATTAAAAAAAAAAATTAAAAAAATATTCTAAAGCTTTGTCTGTGTATAAAGAAAATTATTCAACTTTTCGATCAATCTTCTTAGACTGCCATACCTGAAACGGGTGTTGGCGCCTCTCCACATCTACCTGTGCTGAGTGTGTTTAGCTGTTTTACACAGATATAGGGGACCTACTTTTTAACGCCGGTTCCGAACGGCTAATTTGGAGAGGTCACGTGGCAATAATACTCTTGGTAGGTTGCCATTACTTTCCAAGAGGAGGTGACTGCAAATATCTATCTGCCGAGACTCGGTCTCGAACCAGCGATCTCCGAGTCAGCGACCCAACACTCTACCCACTGACCGCTTCGATCTATACTCTAATATAAGATCAGGTGCCAATTATTAAAATAAAAATAATTGATATATTTTTTAAAAATAATTAAATAAAAAGTATCGCACACTGAATGCCTAATTTTTATCAAGAATATGAACATGTCGGGCGTATCGGTTTCTTAAAAATTATTCGAGTTTTGTTTTTTCTATTTCAGAACATTCGCGGAATTTTGTCAATATTACAATATTATACAATTTTCCATTAGTAAAATTCAAAATAAGCTCTTTAAGGAAAAACTATTAATTATTTAAATAATTTAAAAAAAATTAGTCTACTTGTGAAAACTTGAAAAATTACCCATAACAAAGTTAGTTAAAATCTTATTCTATATAAATAAGAGAATAATAATTATAACTTTTATTATTATTATTATTAGAAAAATACAAATTTTTATTTTTTTTAAACAAGTGATGAAATGTTTTTGTTTTTAGTCTAATAAGTTTCAGAAAAAAACATTCTTGTTATCAATTATACAAAATTTAATTGAATAAGAGCGAAGATAAGAGTAAATAGAT